>CM056379.1:4627053-4707028 GCA_029718625.1 Synaphobranchus kaupii
ATCACTTTATTCTTTATTTACACTTTATTTTAACATGTATTATGTTAAACTGTCCAATATTTTTTGACGCCCAAAAATGAGGGGGACTATGTACAAAAGGTTCTATAATTTCTAAACAGATGAATGATATGGATGAAAATACCCTCAAATTAAAGCTGACAGTCTACACTTCAACTTCTTTGTCATTGTATCCTTTCAAACTCAAAGTGCTAGAGTACAGAACTGAAATAACAAACAATGTGTCACTGTCCAATGAATTATGGTGCTCACTGTACATACACACATCATATATACAGATACTCACTCTCTGTACGCATACACCTCGCTCTACTAGTGCATGTATGTGCCAGTCAGCACAGAGACACAACAGCAGGTTACAGACAGTACTTCCTCTATGTAGTCTACACTGACCCAGCGAGGGTGAGATCACGGGGTGACACAAATCTCCTCTGAATAAACATCGCATGCCATTTTTCCCGCTCTTCCCCACCGTTCTGAGCAAACATTACGTCCCTAGAGCACCCTTCTTCAAACATTACGTCCCTAGAGCACCCTTCTTCAAACATTACGTCCCTAGATCACCCTTCTTCAAACATTACGTCCCTAGAGCACCCTTCTTCAAACATTACGTCCCTAGAGCACCCTTCTTCAAACATTACATCCCTAGAGCACCCTTCTTCAAACATTACGTCCCTAGAGCACCCTTCTTCAAACGCTCGCAAACATTTTAATGCCCGCCGCTGTCCTTTGTCTTTATCAAACCGCTAAAACTAAGCGTTTGAACAAAGAGAAACACAAGCCTGTTATGCATGCGCGTGTGTGTGTGTGTGTGTGTGTGTGTGTGTGTGTGCGTGCGCTGTGAAAGCGGACAGCTGACGAGCATACGGGGGATGTGGCGCTTTTTTGTGTTCGCTGACAGCGCCTGAAAGCCGTTTGGCAGCCATTGTTTGTCCTGATGAGGGACTGAAAAGGGTTATTTCTGACACGGAAATGAGGAGAACAAGAGGAGCGTGTTGAGCGAGTGTGAGAACAAGAGGAGCGTGTTGAGCGAGTGTGAGAACAAGAGGAGCGTGTTGAGCAAGTGTGAGAACAAGAGGAGCGTGTTGAGCAAGTGTGAGAACAAGAGAGCGTGTTGAGTGAGTGTGAGAACAAGAGGAGCGTGTTGAGGGAGTGTGAGAACAAGAGGAGCGTGTTGAGCAAGTGTGAGAACAAGAGGAGCGTGTTGAGCGAGTGTGAGAACAAGAGGAGCGTGTTGAGCGAGTGTGAGAACAAGAGGAGCGTGTTGAGCAAGTGTGAGAACAAGAGGAGCGTGTTGAGCAAGTGTGAGAACAAGAGGAGCGTGTTGAGGGAGTGTGAGAACAAGAGGAGCGTGTTGAGTGAGTGTGAGAACAAGAGGAGCGTGTTGAGTGAGTGTGAGAACAAGAGGAGCGTGTTGAGTGAGTGTGAGAACAAGAGGAGTGTGTTGAGTGAGTGTGAGAACAAGAGGAGCGTGTTGAGTGAGTGTGAGAACAAGAGGAGCGTGTTGAGTGAGTGTGAGAACAAGAGGAGCGTGTTGAGCGAGTGTGAGAACAAGAGGAGTGTGTTGAGTGAGTGTGAGAACAAGAGGAGTGTGTTGAGTGAGTGTGAGAACAAGAGGAGCGTGTTGAGCGAGTGTGAGAACAAGAGGAGCGTGTTGAGCGAGTGTGAGAACAAGAGGAGCGTGTTGAGTGAGTGTGAGAACAAGAGGAGCGTGTTGAGTGAGTGTGAGAACAAGAGGAGCGTGTTGAGCGCTTAAAACCACAAAACTAATGCTAAAGAGGAAAAAGAAGACTGGGAATTAACTGTGAACAAAAAACAAGTGGCCTCTACGTCTCCTATACAGCAGTAATCACAGTGAATGTGGCTCAAAGATTGTAATGACTCTGGTGTGTGTGTGTGTGTGTGTGTGTGTGTGTGTGTGTGTGTGTGTGCGTGCGCGTGTGCCTGCATGGGTATGCGTGCGTGCGTGCGTGCGTGCGTGCGTGCGTGCGTGTGTACCATTCCTCAGAGTGGTCCTAAATTGGACGCCTTCTCTGCGGTTTGGATTGAGAATCTGAGGCAGCACATTGTATGCAGCTGGCAGCCTGCCAGCCCTGTAGCAAACATCTGGCTCATAAACACATCACACTCTACATAAGCTGTGCACGTCGCCATGGGTAACCATTAACCACTGAATACATAAACTGCTCTGTTTACCCGCTGCCCTGATCCAAGGCAACCTACTGTAGTCAGCTTATATTTTTGTACACTGCGGACATGTGGAATCGTACAGGGGCCAACAGAATTAAGGGAACGCCGTGTTCCAAGGGCCTTTTCCCGGTTTGGAGTGGGTACGCTCACATCCTGAGAGGGCAAGGCCGGCGTGACACTCCTTTCACTTTTAATTTTTCCACTTCCATCAACTGAGCTCGAGTCAGTGCCTGTGGCGATCCACTTGTAGAATTCCAGAAGCTGGGAGACTCTGTACCACAGGGCACACAGGCCATACTGGAGACACCTAGGGTCTGATTTGCAATGACCTTTAGCGGGTGCAAAACCATTTGGCACACGCAAAACCAATAACACAACCAATGATTGGCGCAAAACAAATTCCATGACCAATCATTGGTTGTGTAATTGGCTTTGCGTGCGCTAAAAGGTTTTGCACACGCTAAAGGTCTTAGTAAATCAGACCCGTGGTGTATTGACCCGTACTGAGCACACCTGGGGCCTGATTTGCAAAACCTTTCAGCGCACGCAAAACCAATAACATGATCAAATCTGAACAAGTTTGATCGAGGCAAGCAATATTTTGCTACCATCCAATCACAGATGAGAGTTTGGATCCCATGACACCTGAGTCTTCCAAAAATTAATTTCAACAATGGCTGCCAAGTGGTGCGAGGAAACCGAAGGGATGCTGATCTCTTATAACTTTATTTATTTATTACTCAGGTATGTTATATTGATGTATTAGTCTAATGTTGAAATAAAGACCAACTTTTCAAAAGTTATGGTATTCTTGACTTTTGATTGTTGGTATTATTACTCAGTCACTGCCGTACTGACGAACTGAGTGACTTTTAACTAGCTAGCTAGCTAACTTTATTCAGCATACCTAATCAGACCACCTGCTTTACTGGTGAATACATCCATGAATGCTTCCGTAAAATTTAGAGATACGGTCGATTGAATTACATTGGCGGAAGGCTGTGGTTCTTGCTGTTCCGGGCACATATATACGTAGCGTTGTGGTGAAATGACGGTAAAGGTTCAAAACGGAAGTTAAAAACAGGATCCGCAAACATTCTTTTTTCAGTTATTTTTCAGTTATTGCCCCATTGCTACAGTGGCCCATACCCATTGCCCATTGCTGGCAACATTGTACAATATTGCTGCCAATATTGCCTGAAAATATTGCCCATGTACCATCAGCTTAAGGGTACAACGGCAGTGCCCTACCTGGGCATCGAACCTGCAACCTTTAGATGGCACGCCCGGTTCCCTACCCATAATACAACACTGCCACCATAAAAGTCTACTCCCACTAAAGCCATTATGCCGACCTGTCTGCATCCTCGGCACTGAAACACTGTACTAGAGGTGTGTGTGTTTGTGTGTGAGTGAGTGTGTGTGTGTGTGTGTGTGTGTGTGTGTGTGTGTGTGTGTGTGTGTGTGTGTGTGTGTGTGTGTGTGTGTGTGTGTGTGTGTGTGTGTGTGTGTGCGTGTGTATCCTGGAGATGTGGTGTGATTATCATCGCTGTTATAATGCACTAGTGTGTGATACTGTACTGTATTTTTTGCCTTTCCCTGCAGATTCCCCGTCCCGGTGCACTGAATTAGCTTCTGTTTTTTTGTGTTTGTATGTGGTCTTTTCTTTTTGACAACTAATTTCCTCCGTGGAGAGTGATAAAGTATCTATGTTGCCAACTGTGAACTGAAGTACAAATGTGTGGCACATTACATTAAGGCATGAGAAACTTACATTTTTATTCTACTGATAATCCAGTGATACAGGTAGATATTTACGGAGAGTTATATATGCTGAATGGTTTGAGGTGTGAACAGATTTGCAGACACCATTAGCCTACTACACTAAGGGTTCCCTCCAGTCACTGATAAGCAGAGGGTATGGGAGCGTCACCAAAGAGTCAGTGATAAGCAGAGGGTATGGGAGCCTAAAGGGAGCGTCACCAAAGAGTCAGTGAATAATAAAGCAGAAGGGCGCAGCAGCGGCTGAACCCAACACTCTATCAACTGAAGGGCTCCCCCTGAGCCTAGACTAGGAGCCTGTGTGTGTGTGTGTGTGTGTGTGTCTCACACATACACTCTCACTCCCTCTCCCTTTCCCTCTCTCTCTCTCTCTCTCTCTCTCTCTCTCACTGCCTCACTCTCCCTCTCTACTTTACCTCTCTCCCTTTATCTCTCTCTCACTCACCCACTCTCCCTCTCTCCCTTTCCCTCTCTCTCTCTCCTTCCCTCCCTCTCTCTCTCCCTCCCTCTCTCTCTCCCTCCCTCCCCCTCTCCCTCCCTCCCTCCCCCCTCTCCCTCCCTCTCTCCCCTTCCCTCTCTCTCTCCCTCTCTTTATCTCTCTCTCTCTCTCTCTCTCACTGCCTCACTCTCCCACTCTCCCTCTCTACTTTACCTCTCTCCCTTTATCTCTCTCTCACTCACTCTCCCTCTCTCCCTTTCCCTCTCTCTCTCCTTCCCTCCCTCTCTCTCCCTCCCTCTCTCTCTCCCTCCCTCCCCCTCTCCCTCCCTCCCTCCCCCCTCCCCCCTCTCCCTCCCTCTCTCCCCTTCCCTCTCTCTCTCCCTCTCTTTATCTCTCTCTCTCTCACTGCCTCACTCTCCCACTCTCCCTCCCTCCCCCCCTCTCCCTCCCTCTCTCCCCTTCCCTCTCTCTCTCCCTCTCTTTATCTCTCTATCTCTCTCTCTCTCTATTTCCCACTCTTTCTCTCTCTCCTTGTCAGTGGTGAGCCTGCGTTCTGTGCAAATCGATTGGTCCGACACGCCGGTCTGATAGTTGCTGGCCCCCCTAGGAAGCAGGACTCGTGAGAAAGCAGCTAATTATGATAAGGGTCTGAATCCGGCCTGTTCTCTCCCACTATTTATTTCTGCCCCATGAATAATGTCGACTTAATTGTGGCCCGCGTTGTCTTCTGTTGATAAGGAGACGGCCCCTCTACGCTGGACAACAGCATAAGCCGTAAGCCGGTTCTGATCCTGGCCCACACACACACACGCACACACACACACACGCACACACACACACACGCACACACACACACGCACACGCACACGCACAAACCGCATATTGTCTGTGTGTCTCAGCTAAACATTAAAAGACCAATATGCACTTCAAAGAAAAACAAATGAATGGAGGTTTTTGTTTTAGAAATGGGTAAAAGGCAGGAGGGATTAGAGAGGGAAATAATCACAGGATGAATATGAATATTAGGCTCCTACAGAGACTCTGCTGAGCTACTGCATGCTTTCAGAGCTCCCCAACTGTAAACATCAGCATTTTATTTTACTGTATATTACTGTACAGCAAATACACACACACACACACACACACACACACACACACACACACACACAGAGCTCACCACCCGTAAGCATCAGCATTTTATTTTACTGTAGATTACTGTACAGAAAACGGCCTCCGGTCTCCACTGCTAAGAAGAAAGACGGCTCATGTACGACTCTCCCAATGTGGCAAATTCTAATGAGGGACGAAAGTCATTTCATCAGCCTGCTAATGCTAATGCTATTACAGCTAATACACAACTATTATCCGGGGTTTGCCACGAGGCACGCTTTCATGCTCTATCCCACACCACCCGAAACCAATCTCACGCCAAATAAAAAGACTGGAACTAATTAATAAACAAAGCGGCTCCCCGATTGAAATAATTATAGGCTATTGCTAGAAGGACAAAGTGAGATTGGTTCATAAACATTACGAGGGAACCCCGCCGGTGTCCACAATCTCAATCGCAATCACCCCCAACCCCCCTTGACCGCAATAAATCTCTCGCCAGCCAGCTAATCAAAGTTGCCAACTCTGTATTATCATACTGCAACCACTATGGCTAGTGCTAATACTACTACAGCTGCTACAGCTATTGGCACTGCTACTGCTAGCTAAAATGGCTACCTCTACTGCTACTGCTTGAGCCAATGCTATTACAGCTGCTACTACTAGGGTTGCCACATTTTCTTGGCAAAACCGGACACATTTTTCAATGCGTTTTATAAAGCAGTGACTTTTTATTAAGCAAACTTTGACTACTGAGTACTGTGACTACAGACTACAGTGGCTACTGAATACTGTGACTATGGTCTACTGCGACTACTGAGTACTGTGACTACTGAAAACTTTGACTACTGAGTACTGTGACTACTGACTACTGCGACTACTGAGTACTGTGACTACTGATTACTATGACTACAGACTACTGTGACTACTGACTACTGAGACTACTGACTACTGTGACTACAGACTATTGTGACTACTGACTACTGAGTACTGTGACTACTGACAACTGTGACTACTGAGTACTGTGTGCTGTGACTACTGACTATTGTAACTACTGACTACTGTGACTACTGAGTACTGTGACTACTGACTACTGTGTGCTGTGACTACTGACTATTGTGACTACAGACTACTGTGACTACTGAGTACTGTACCAGGTCTACTGCCTGAGGCGAAAAACAAAACAATAATGCATGGGAGTTTGGGCCTCATTGAAGAACATTCTCTTATTTTTCTCTTAACCTTTTCTTATATTCGTTCTTGAAAGATGTTCGTACGAGAACTTCACGTCAGATTCACCAAATGCTCTTAACCTCCAGAAATCTTGCGACAGGCCAGTGTAAATTCACCTGTTCTTAAAAATGAAGGTGCGTTCATGTGAATTCCCTGTATCAGCATAATTAACGGCCCCAAAATGCCACGTAGGGCCAGCGTAGGGCCAGCGTAGGGCCAGCATCATGAAACGTCATCATGTGGACCCTTTAATTTCAGTGGTGCCGTAACCCTTGTCTAAGTGTTCCATTGCAAACACTTCCCCATAGTTTTCATCAGCAACAATATCAGGTGCATTAGCAACGACGTGAGAAAATACAGTAATATTATCCCGGTGTTTGAAACATCCGGACTGAACACATCAATGTTTTTAAATTACTGTTGGCACATCAAAGGGTAAAAGCAATTTTCTTCACCATCGAATTAACAGCATAATACAGCCTTATGATATAATGCCCTTTAAATACAAGGCGCCGGAGATTCCATTACATGCTGGCCAGACTGTGTGTGATGCAGTGTGGCTTGTGGTTTATGGACTGAGCCAGTACACACATAGGTCACCTAACCCTTAGAACCACAAACCAGATTCCATCATACAAATGCACTGCTTCAATAAAATAAATGCCTCCATTGAACTTTGAAAATTAAGTCTGCACGCAACTTTACTGACTCACAAGTAAATTAAAAGTGCAACATTTTTTTCACAATTGCACCTGGGCAAGAGACAACCAAATGTTCCTTTGTTCATTTTAAAAGGCGTTTGTGAAAAAATAAATAAATAAATAAACTCTCATATTTGTTTTGACATCAAAGTTGAGGACAACTGTTGATTGAATCCAGTCCTATGTTTTCTACAAGGGAATATGACGTTAGCAAAACTGCAATCCAAAACGTTATAATTGTGTCACGGGTTATTGCCCTTGTTTAGAGTGCATGCCAACGACCGCACGCGTCAACAAATCACAGGCTAGCACCTCGCTGCCCACATCCAAGCGAAGCCACAGCGGGGACGAAGGCCACACCAAGAGGGCCAGCCACTCCGAACCCTTTAAAGCGCAAGGTCAAAAATACCTATGTGATTAGAATGTTCTTAAACAGAACATTCCACTGCATCAGCAATGGAGTGAAAAACATGGAAAATGGAAAAAAAACATTCCAAAAACACCTACTCTCAAAAGGGTTAAAGAGTCAATAATTTCTCCTCAGCTCTCCCTCAGATCCCAAGTCTTTAAATGGAGGAAAGGCTTTCAACTACACTCAATGCCAGCAGTAAAAAGGAGACACAAATTGATCCCATTCCCGTTTTTTATAACTTGAGCAGAGCAATACAATTTCCTTCATGGCCGCAGTGAAGCATCAACATCTTAAATTCCAATTTCATAGAGGCTTCATAATGTGACTCCTTCTGTGCTCTCCTTCTCTCTCACACAAAGTTATCACAGCAGCACAGTGTGTGTGTATGTGTGTGTGTGTGTATTCTGCACTCACTCTGAAATCGATGCCCACAGTGGAGATGAAGCTGCCAGCCAGGAAGGCCCCGTCTTTGAAGCGCACGAGCAAGCAGGTCTTCCCCACTCCTGAGTCTCCCACCAGCATCACCTGCAGAGAGAGACACATGGTGACCTTTAACCTCTCCCACCTGCAGAGAGAACCACACAGTGACCTTTAACCTCTCCCACCAGAATCACCTGCAGAGAGCAGCACAGTGACCTTTAACCTTTCCCACCAGCAGAGAGACACACAGTGACCTTTAGACTGTCCCACCTGCAGAGACAGAGTGACCTTTAACCTCTCCCACCTGCAGAGAGAACCAAACAGTGACCTTTAACCTCATATCAGCTCCACACACTGGTCCACTGCCTTGTCACTCAGTCATGCACAGATAGGCCATCCGGGGCATTTAATTGTGTCTGCGCGTGACTGCAGAATCCACCTGACCCCATGACCCATTCATACAATTTCCTGTGGATTAAATTAAGGGTTTCATTGGATTACCCTGTTCTGGCTAATGGGGGCAGCAGTACCCCCCAGTGCCCCTCTCCCACCTCACCCACCCCCCAAACGCTCACTGCTAGCAGTTTAGAGGCAGAAAGCCATATCCTCCAATCACAGAGAACCCGTGCCCAACTGCCCACCTCCGTCCAATAGAACAGCTCTGTCACAGGACACAGAGAGCCCCAAGAACAGATGATGTCACAGCTGATGATGTCACAATTAACACAGGAACATTCCGTGGACTGAGCGCCTAGCAACACTGTGCTTCTGAAGTTCCATCCCCACCTGAGGCACATTACCATGGTGAAGCTGCATATATGAACAAGTTCCTTCCTTTATTAAAAATGACACCTGCAATCTTTTATTTATTGGCAGGGCTCGTCATCCTGGATTGGTCCCAGATATACCGGGTCTCACCCGATGACTGACCCGTGGTTCTGTGCACCGGCTCCAGTGTGGACTGTCCCTCTCCACAAACTCTCTTTAATAAAGCCTGGGTTTAATAAAGCCCAGGTCTGGAAAACTGCACTATTCATAAGCCAAAGTAAATGGCATCCTTTAAATAAATTGCAGCAGAAGCCCTTAGAACAGAAAGCCAAACACACAGCCCTGTTATCTAACAGATCGTCATTTCCACTGGAATGATGGTATAATCAAGCCTTTTATGATTTTTTTTCCCGTTGTATAATACACTGCCCGGCCAAAAAAAAAGTTGCACACTGTAATATTTTGTTGGACCGCCTTTAGCTTTGATTACGGCGCGCATTCGTCGTGGCATTGTTTCGACAACCTTATGCAACGTCACAACATTTATTTCCGTCCAGACTTGCATTAATTTTTGGCCGAGATCTTGTATTGACGACAGGAGAGTCGAACCACTCCATGAAGTCTTCTCCAGCACACCCCAAAGACTTTCAATGGGGTTAAGGTCAGGACTCTGGTGGCCAATTCATGTGTGGAAATGATTCCTCATGCTCCCTGAACCACTCTTTCACAATTTGAGCCAGATGAATCTTGGCATTGTCATCCTGGAATATGCCCATTGATGGGATAATCTGGTCATTCAGTACATTCAGGTACTCAGCTGACTTCATTTTATTGCTGCATAACGTTGCTGAGCCTAGACCTGACCAATTGAAGCAACCCCAGATCATAACACTGCCTCCAGAGGCTTGTACAGTGGGCACTATGCATGACTGGTGCAACTGCAACTTTTTTTTTGGGCCGGGCAGTGTATTTCTGTTGTGTTGTATTATTTGTGTTTTATTTAAGCAGATGCTTTTTTTCAATGATTCCAATGTGTATTTAATACAGTTACAGACTTAATAATGCCTGTCATGTGCTCTCTTCTTACGCTTCTTAGCCAGATTGTTATCGAAAAAGAGAAAGTGTTGCATTTTACCTTAGCTTCTTAAATAATGATTAAATAAGACCTTTTTTCAAAGCCTAGCCTACACAGTACCTTTTCAGTAATTATATTAATGCATGAAATGTAAGTTCATAATAAAACATTTACAAAGATGACAAAGGGGAAAAAAATATTTGTTTATGCTGGTATACGTGTCCACTCAACCCCTCCAGAGATCATTTATACAGCTGTAAAGAAAGTGTGTGTGTGTGTGTGTGTCCATGTGTTAGACCTGGGTCAAATACAGTTACTTAATTTGAAAGAAACATCCATTTTCACCAGTTTTCAGAACAAAAGGTTATCTTTCACATTACTGTGCATTTTGGTTAGTATCATTTTTCATGTAAAATTCTCAGTGATCTGGAGGACTGTTTGTTACATTTGTACATTCAAAGAATAGAATACACAACACATCAAAGGCGTGTTTGATCCAGGTGCGGTCTGAATTTTGGGTATTGAAATCGCACAACACAAAACTGCACTGTGCTTTTTACAGAGAAACTGTGACAAAGCCACTTTATCAGAAAAACTGTGGGGGGGAAATTGGGTAAAAAAAAAAAAAAAAAATGAACAGTGTAAAAATAATCCCACCCTGCTCTCCCACACCAAGTCTGATTGAAGGTGAAGCTGCAAGTGGAGGAGGCTGAAGTCGAGAGGAAGACTAAGGAGAGGAGGGGAGAAGTGAACAGCGCTGGGAGAGGGGGGTGGGGCCGCATTCATTCAAATTCTCAAAACCAATTACTCAATTAAAAAGCAAACCATTTCACCTAACGCGCGTCCATTGTGAGTCAGGACTCAGGAGCGACAGGTCATTGGCTGGCGGGAGAGAGAGGAGGAGGGCGCTGACGGGCATTCAGAGCCGTGCGCGCTATATATCCACAATAAGGCAACCGTGACCACGCGCTAATTTGGAGTGATTTTTTGGCCGCACTCGATTGATAATGGGCGCGCTCCGTTTATTTTCAGTGCGTTTCTGAATGGCTTGTATAGATATGGCGCTTCTCCTCCACACGCGCGTTTGTGCGCACGCGGTGGGGTTGTTAAACCACGTTTGCAAAATAATGTTGGCTTCAGAATAATCAGGGACAGCCCACAGTTTGTGATTGTATCGTGTCCGACCGGTCTATTCCAAACAAAGTAGTCGGAATGCATAAGCTACTATACGTATTAAACGATTTTTTTTTTACTTTTTCCATTACAGTATTGTGCCAAGTACCTAATCTTTAAACTAATTACATGGTAGGCTATAGCTCCACGTGCTTTCTAGTGGGGCAGCAGGACAACGGCTCAAATGGCGAGCCCGAGCTTGACCCGAAGGTCGCAGGATCTTAAAGTCGCAAAACTGCAGTTGTGGACTTAATGTGACGTAGGCATCTAATTTCAGATAATTTCAGGAGCGCACGTTAATAACACTCGCGTGCAAACTTCACGTCTGAACCAGACCACCATGAGGTCGAAAAGCGGTATATAAAGGTCTATCGTGCAGTTGTCCGATATGACAGGGATAAAAAAAACTAAAAAACATTTAAACACAGAATAACTGGCTTGCTAAAACATGCGCAGCAACGTTAATGGCACGCCGCGAGCAGATACAGGTAGTGCAAGCGCGAGACAAGGTGGGGGCAGTGATGTGGAAAAAGCGCACCTGTTTCTCTGGAAAGAGATAAGCTGGCTGTCTTGACGCCGCGATATTATTCCAATGGTCACACATTGGACCATATGGGCTCTGCTGCTCCTTATCTGATAATTCTCGCATTCCAGGTTGCTTACCGCCGCGGATAACGCCTATAAGCTACTACTTATTTGAAGCTTTTAACGCACCGTTTCCGAACGACCTCATAACACTCTACTATATAGCAATGGCGCATTGAGCACAGGTCAATAAAACCCGCTCACCTTAAAAGCGATGTCGTAAAACTCGCCACTGTTGCTGAGAGAAGGTCGGCTGGGGTGGACCACCCCGTTGGAAAGCGCCTCGGCTCCGGTGGTACCTTTTCCGCTTTTCCCGTTGTCTTTGTCTTTCGCGGCGGTGCCACTGGTGCTGTTCTTGCCTTTGGCAGTCTTCTTCCTGGACATGGTTCGCACGGGTTTTGCGCTATGGCAATCTATAACTCGTTTCAGGAAGGAAAACTGGTGCACAATGATGTTCACTTTTTTTTTCGTTTAAAACGAAAATACGCCAAATCTATTTCACTGCCTTCAAAACAAGTCGTAATTGAAAAATCACTTTTCACCTGCACGCCAGAGTCATGGCCGTGTGGCCGTATCGGCCCCCCTACAATATTGGAGCGTTCTTGGCACTTTTCCCCGCGCCTTGTCCGCCGAGAGCCGTACACACCGTTTACATCCACCTCTCTGTTGATTCTGTGCAGATAAGGTAGCGCTGTCCTCAGCACTGGCTGTCCGTTCGGCTCTTAGACAAACGCAATGTCTTTGGGAAAAAAGTCTCTACTCTTGCACCACGAACCTCTATCGCAAATAGCCTACAAAATAACAGTTGGAGCGCAATTACATTCACAGGGGGGGATACAAACCGCGGCACCTTGCGCAACGCACGTTTGGAGAGCTCCTCAGACTACTTGTTGGAACCAGGGTAAGTTTAAAGGTGCAGTACCGCTTTTTTTTTTTTACGATAGCAATGACTTTTTTTCCCCACCAAGCGAGCACAAACAGTTGTCAAACTAACGCTTTTTAAATGGCTTCGTATTAACGCTGACTTCCTGCAATTGTGCCTCCGGACATTTAACGTTCTCTTGGTCTTCAGCTTTAACGTCCTAACCTCATGAAGTGAGAGCACGTGCAGTATTCCAGATAGTGGGTAATAGATGTTGCTATGTACAGTCCAGAGCCATGGAGAGGGCGCGAGAGGATCTCTTCACCACCCAGTAACAACCGTGCATATGTCTATATTGCTATTCAATGGTCTTACTAATCGATCACAAAATTATTTTGTTGGTTATATCACATATCAACGCAGGGGTCCCCAAACGGAGGAAATGAAGGTTTTGGGTGTGGGATTATAGCAAAAATGGAAAACAATTTAAACCTTTTTTTGGTCTTGAAAATAAAATAAACCCTGCCCAGTTTACATATCCTTGGCAATACTGCGATCATTGTAATTAGACCATAGCTTTAATAATGTAAAATACTGAAGTGTGGAGTCAAACTTTATTTGGGGCAGGGGAGGTTAGGGGTACAGCAAAGGGCTGCTTATTTTAGGGCACCACAGATATCACATGGAGCTCTGTGACACTACTGCACTGGGCACAGATACTGGTTGTCAACATGCATACTGCACTGGGCACAGATACTGGTTATAATAATAATAATAATGATGCATGGCATTTATATAGCGCCTTTCTAGATACTCAAAGCGCTTTACAATGATGAGGGGGAAACTCGCCTCTACCACCACCAATCATTATCAACATGCATACTGCACTGGGCACAGATACTGGTTATCAACATGCATACTGCACTGGGCACAGATACTGGTTATCAACATGCATACTGCACTGGGCACAGATACTGGCTATCAACATGCATACTGCACTGGGCACAGATACTGGTTATCAACATGCATACTGCACTGGGCACAGATACTGGTTATCAACATGCATACTGCACTGGGCACAGATAGTGGTTATTAACATGCCTACTGCACTGGGCACAGATACTGGTTATTAACATGCATACTGCACTGGGCACAGATAGTGGTTATTAACATGCCTACTGCACTGGGCACAGATACTGGTTATTAACATGCATACTGCACTGGGCACAGATACTGGTTATTAACATGCATACTGCACTGGACACAGATAGTGGTTATTAACATACCTACTGCACTGGGCACAGATACTGGTTATTAACATACCTACTGCACTGGGCACAGATACTGGTTATTAACATGCCTACTTCACTGGACAGTTACTGGTCATTAACATGCCTACTGCACTGGGCAGTTACTGGTCATTAACATGCCTACTGCACTGGGCAGTTACTGGTCATTAACATGCTTACTGCACTGGGCAGTTACTGGTCATTAACATGCTTACTGCACTGGGCAGTTACTGGTCATTAACATGCCTACTGCACTGGGCAGTTACTGGTCATTAACATGCCTAATGCACTGGACAGTTACTGGTCATTAACATGCCTACTGCACTGGGCAGTTACTGGTCATTAACATGCCTACTGCACTGGGCAGTTACTGGTCATTAATATGCCTCTCTGTGATATTGCACTGCTGTGTTCCTGATGTCAGCGCTTGAATCTGCACAATGGCAAAATATAACGCACATTAATGGACATAAGAGACGTTTATTTTAGTTTGAAGAGGACAGCTTTTACACCCGTTGGCTACCGCCGTGCAGTAACACACGGTTTATATAACCATGGGAGCCCTACTAACCCCAAGCCTGGCCCCCATGAGCAAACAACTTCTGTAGATCTGCTATCGCCACGCAAAGCCCACGCATTATTAAGCCTGTTTATTAGCTTTGTCAAAAATGCATTCACACCACCCTCCCCCCTCCCCCACCGCCAATTCAACCATTACATTACAGAATGGCATCGCATCCCAGAATGCACATCTTACATTACAGAATGGCATCGCATCCCGGAATGCACATCTTACATTACAGAATGGCATCGCATCCCAGAATGCACATCTTACATTACAGAATGGCATCGCATCCCAGAATGCACATCTTACATTACAGAATGACATCGTATCCCAGAATGCACATCTTACATTACAGAATGGCATCGCATCCCAGAATGCACATCTTACATTACAGAATGGCATCGCATCCCGGAATGCACATCTTACATTACAGAATGGCATCACATCCCGGAATGCACATCTCTCTGTTCTGCCGAATAATCTGTGTCTGCAATGCTACACGTCCAACGCCCCGATATCTAACCCCTCCTTCTCTTTGTATTTTCATATTTCCCCAGAATATTTTACCCAAAAAAAACATTTTTGAACCTCTGATTTGTGTGACATCAACACCAGAATCTGTTCCTCCTGAAAGAGGAGGATCGGACCAAGACATGGTCAGCCACGCACACAAGCATGCACACACACCCCACACACACGCACACACGCACACCCCACACACGCATGCACACACCCCCCATACACACACACACGCATGCACACACACCCCATACACACACACACAAGCATGCACACACACCCCATACACACACACACAAGCATGCACATACACCCCACACACACGCACGCATTCACACACACACGCACGCACGCACGCACACACACACACGCACACACACATGCACACACACCCCACACACGCACGCACGCACACACACACCCCACACACACGCAAACACACACACACGCACACACGCGCACGCACGCGCACACACACACACACACACACACAGCATTATCTGCCCTGAGAATGACCAGACGGGAAACACGGAGTTCTATGTATGCGTTAGCATGCAGAACGCCGACACTGGCAGCCTTATGCACACAACATACTTTATTGAATGGTCACTTCGTTCCATACATGCAATCTCACAGGTGCATTCAGTACCACTTAGCAAAAAATACACGCTTATACACGGACACACGCTCACACACGACACGATTAAACACACGTGCATGCACGCACACAGGTATCGCATGCAAGCGTTTCTCTCCGCAGCTCTCATTGTAATTGTGGCCGTTTTGTTTGCAGGGCGCAGAGAGAGAGAACGAGAGGCCGTGTGATGTCATCACAATGCCGTTCCACAGCACCGAACATAATCACAAAGAGCTGGGAGATATATGGCTCTCGGTCACAATCATTCACAAACCCACGCCACCGAAACCACGCGGATAACCATACACATCATCATCATAATCATCGTTATTATTATTATTAATCACTGGCTGCAGCACCGTCGCCATTCCAGAGCCAGGTCACCTTAGTGTAGAGAAGAAACAGCCCGGAATGTTCCAGGCTCTATAAACACAGCCGGCGGAATTCAATCAACTTCTGTCCTGGGCAGCGCACAGACCTCCCATTCACGATTTTTCATAATCACAGGCATACGTCACACGTAAATTTACACTGATTCACTCGAACAGAAGGGTGTTTTTCTTCCCGCAGCCTCACACTGAAAGGGGTGTAACTACACGGGGGGGGTGTGGGGGGCTTATTACGGTTTCTGTTTGCAAATACAAAAATAAAATGAACACATAATAACAACAGAACTATACAGGCAGCTGTAGAGGTGGCAGTTTAGGGAGGGAGCCATTGAAGTGAGGCATGATGGGTACTGACAGGTCACTGGCACAGATCCTATAGACACACCAGATAGTCTGCTCCAATGGTAAAGACCTAGTGGAATCTTGTTTTTTTTTTTGCTTGTCCTGTTCATTAAGCCACACTTACATATCCCACTAGACTTCAGAAAGAGGCAAATGACCAACATTTGGTGATGTACAGTAGGCCATTTCTACACAGATGAGCCGGACGTTTCTGTTTCTGTAGGTGTATTCCTGGTTGGCAGCCCACCAAACAGACGCACTGCTGATCTCGTAAAACCTAAATGCTGTGTTAAGTACGCTATAAACACCGTCCCCAAAAGGCCACACCAAGTCTTTCTGCGGTCCTTAGAGCCGCCTGGGCGGCAGTGTAGTTAAGGAACTGGACTTGTAACCGAAAGGTTGCAGGTTCGATTCCCAGGTAGGACACTGCCGTTGTACCCTTGAGCAAGGTACTTAACCTGAATTGCTTCAGTACATATCCAGATGTATAAATGGATAAATGTAATAAGAAGTTGTGTAAGATGCTCTGGATAAGAGCGTCTGCTAAATGCCTATAATGTAATGTAATGTCTCTGGGTGGGACCAGCTGTGAGACTGGAGCAGCAAATAACCTTTTTTGCTTTCAGGATAAAAAATAAAATAATATTTCAGTCACAAATTATTTTAATCGGCCTAATATCACAGTCTTCATCTCCTTTGTCCCTTTATGTATAACCGTTTGAAAATAAGGTGACTTAGATTGCACAGGGTTTTTAGGAACATGGAGCTAAAGATCTGGTGCCTCTTCACAATTTTTAGTATCACCCCATTGACCAATCAGCTTCACCGTTCCTCCAGCTCCTCCCCCATATCCATGCCAAACAGGCAAAGGAACCATAGAGCGTATATAGGAACTGGAGAGGGTGGGAGGGGCCAGACCATAGAGCGTATATAGGAACTGGAGAGGGTGGGAGGGGCCAGACCATAGAGCGTATATAGGAACTGGAGAGGGTGGAGGGGCCAGACCATAGAGCGTATATAGGAACTGGAGAGGGTGGAGGGGCCAGACCATAGAGCGTATATAGGAACTGGAGAGGGTGGGAGGGGCCAGACCATAGAGCGTATATAGGAACTGGAGAGGGTGGAGGGGCCAGACCATAGAGCGTATATAGGAACTGGAGAGGGTGGAGGGGCCAGACCATAGAGCGTATATAGGAACTGGAGAGGGTGGGAGGGGCCAGGCAGTGAAGCACCCGGAAGTATGCTTGCTGAGCGCAAAAGAGATTTCTGCCCATTGAAATCAATGGAGAAAACCAAGCTGATTTGACAACCAAAGAAAACATAATCGGTCCATTTTTTTGGGATCATAGCAGTCAATTATGTGCAGCAATTTGTGAAACAAAGAGTTGTTTAATTTTTTATTAAAGTTACATTTTCCGAAAAATTGAACATATTTTCATAATCTGCTTTTCAGACCGTTAATCAAGTTTAAAAATATGAATCTTTTGCGCTCACAGCACAGTGACACGTGCAGTACAGGCTTACTTCTGGGTCCTTCACAACGGCGGTTGGCTGAGGGCGTACTTTCCTGTCTAGTTAATATACATGTCTATGCAAGGAACACCACTTCCACCAAAGATATTACACTCTACCGAGAGGACAGCAGCCTTGCCACACTTCCTCCGATACTAAAGGACTCAAATTATTATTAGGTCTTTTTCCTCCTTGTAACCCGCTTTTCACAGACATGGAGAGAGGGTTGGCAATCTTCAATGATATTTTAAAAAAAACAAAAAAAAACAAGAAAAATACAGGAACTCTTTAGCAGATTCAGGAAAGAGCGTGTCATCTCTAATTATGAAATTGGATCATGAATGCCCTGTAAGGACGAGTAGGACAAGGGTATTTAAGGCCACAGTGGGGTGTCTGGGTGTCCAGTGTTCCGTGGGGGGGGGACTCAGTAGATGTCCGGGTGGGGCCAGTCTCGAGACTGGAAGTACTTCCTGAGGCCGGCCAGGTCCACGGGGGGGAAGTAGGCCCCCAGGCGTTTCCGAATCCACCATTTCCCCAGGGCTGCGTTTGCCCCACCTGGGTCACTGAACCGGTACCTGAAGTGCTCTCCTCGAACCCACCTGCACCAGAGGGAGAGAGAGGGAGGGGGAGAGAGAGAGAGAGAGAGAGAGAGAGAGAGAGAGAGCACTGAGAATTTGATTCATCGCAGGAATTCAGTTTAGTTTTACTTGCATGTGACACCAATAACCACCACAAGAGGGAGCTGATGCACTGCACAAATAAACAACAGCAGGAGCAGAAACAAACCAACAGGCTCCTTGAGCAAATGCACATGTTTCAAGGCTGGCATACATAATAAGGATTTTGTTCAGTGGGTGTATGTTATACCTTAATGAATTTTACATTAAATAATTTAGCAGAAGTGTATCCAGAGAGACTTATAAAATGAAGACCTGTTTTCCCAAAGGACAAAAACTTCAGTCATGATACAGGCAGCAAACTGGAGCCAGTTATGTGAGCATATTTGTGAATTACAAACCCCAAAAAAAAGAAAAAGGTAAAATAATCCTAAAATGCAGAGATTCATCAGGTGTAGCTGTATCAGCAGACGACAGGGTCAGCGAGATCTGAGGCGTCTGGAAAATAAATAAAATATGAATCCTCATTCTGAAAACAAGCTGCGCCTGAAACACCTGCAGCTGTGATCACGCTCCCAACCTGTGCGTGCGTGCGTGCGTGCGTGCGTGCGTGCGTGCGTGCGTGCGCGCGTGCGTGCGTGCCTGGGGTAGTCATGATATTCCAGGGCAGGTGGGGGTACAGTTAATTCGAATGTAGAGTCAGTACGAGGGATCAGGCAGGCAGTTTTGGGAGGGACAGAGGCGGGCAGTAAGATTTGGGGCGGAGGGCGTGACATCGCTCCAGTTGGCTCACATGTGGATATGTTGACACGGTTGGGGTTGGACAGTTATATTTGGCGGGGAGATGGACATAGATGGGGGGGGTGCAGCTGTAGTGTGTGTTTTTGGGGGGTACGGGACAGGGTAAACACTCACACCTGTCTCTGACACCCCCCATGCCAAATCTTCTGCACATCAGCACTTTGTGGGACCCCCACAACTGAGGGGTATTAGGGTCTTAGGGTCCCCCGTTTGCACCAGCCACGCTCCACTAACACCCGCCCCACCCCCAAGCCCCGCCCCCTGACAGCTGAGATTGGTCACACAGCGCCCGCAGCTGTCTCCCCCGGCAACAGCCGGGCATTTTAGAGGGAAGGCTGAAATAAAAAGGGAATTACAGCCTGGAAATGAACAGCCGAGCCGAGGGGGGCGGGGCTATCGCTGTGTGTGTGTGTGTGTGTGTGTGTATATGCGTGAGAGTGTTTTCCAAAGTTGTGACATTCGGAGGGAGACTTTCATGGTTAGTATCATTGCAACTCTCGACTCCCCTTTTTCTGATTCAACTTTGATAGTTAATAAAAGTATAAATATTCAGAGGAGCCATGCGTATTAGTGACTCAATAAAAAATGGAACAGCTCATCAAAACCACGGCCTTTTTCATCTGCTGTTTCTAAAAGTTATCAAGATTCTGCACTTTATTAGAAGGCGTCTTAGAGGGCTTAGCATGGTAGAGAGGAGTGAGTCAGATGTATTAGAGGGGTTGAGTGTATTAGAGAGGAGTTGAGTGTTTTAGAGAGGGGTTGAGTGTTTTAGAGAGGGGTTGAGTGTATTAGAGAGGGGTTGAGTGTATTAGAGAGGAGTTGAGTGTTTTAGAGAGGGGTTGAGTGAATTAGAGAGGAGTTGAGTGTATTAGAGAGGGGTTGAGTGTATTAGAGAGGAGTTGAGTGTATTAGAGAGGGGTTGAGTGTTAGAGAGGAGTTGAGTTTATTAGAGAGGGGTTGAGTGTTTTAGAGAGGGGTTAACTGTATTAGAGAGGGGTTGAGTGTGTTAGAGGGGTTGAGTGTATTAGAGAGGGGTTGAGTGTGTTAGAGAGGAGTTGAGTGTATTAGAGAGGAGTTGAGTGTATTAGAGAGGAGTTGAGTGTATTAGAGAGGAGTTGAGTGTATTAGAGAGGAGTTGAGTGTATTAGAGAGGGGTTCAGTGTGTTAGAGAGGGCTGAGTGTATTAGAGAGGGGTTGAGTGTATTAGAGAGGGGTTGAGTGTGTTAGAGAGGAGTTGAGTGTATTAGAGAGGGGTTGAGTGTGTTAGAGAGGAGTTGAGTGTATTAGAGAGGAGTTGAGTGTATTAGAGAGGGGTTGAGTGTATTAGAGAGGAGTTGAGTGTATTAGAGAGGAGTTGAGTGTATTAGAGAGGGGTTGAGTGCGTTAGAGAGGAGTTGAGTGTATTAGAGAGGAGTTGAGTGTATTCGAGAGGGGTTGAGTGTGTTAGAGAGGAGTTGAGTGTATTAGAGAGGAGTTGAGTGTATTAGAGAGGGGTTGAGTGTGTTAGAGAGGAGTTGAGTGTATTCGAGAGGGGTTGAGTGTATTAGAGAGGGGTTGAGTGTGTTAGAGAGGAGTTGAGTGTATTCGAGAGGGGTTGAGTGTATTAGAGAGGGGTTGAGTGTGTTAGAGAGGAGTTGAGTGTATTCGAGAGGGGTTGAGTGTGTTAGAGAGGGCTGAGTGTATTAGAGAGGAGTTGAGTGTATTAGAGAGGAGTTGAGTGTATTAGAGAGGGGTTGAGTGTGTTAGAGAGGGGTTGAGTGTATTAGAGAGGGGTTGAGTGTATTAGAGAGGGGTTGAGTGTGTTAGAGAGGAGTTGAGTGTATTAGAGAGGAGTTGAGTGTATTAGAGAGGGGTTCAGTGTGTTAGAGAGGGCTGAGTGTATTAGAGAGGGGTTGAGTGTATTAGAGAGGAGTTGAGTGTATTAGAGAGGAGTTGAGTGTATTAGAGAGGGGTTGAGTGTGTTAGAGAGGAGTTGAGTGTATTCGAGAGGGGTTGAGTGTATTCGAGAGGGGTTGAGTGTGTTAGAGAGGGGTTGAGTGTATTAGAGAGGGGTTGAGTGTATTAGAGAGGAGTTGAGTGTATTAGAGAGGGGTTGAGTGTGTTAGAGAGGAGTTGAGTGTATTAGAGAGGAGTTGAGTGTATTCGAGAGGGGTTGAGTGTATTAGAGAGGGGTTCAGTGTGTTAGAGAGGGCTGAGTGTATTAGAGAGGGGTTGAGTGTATTAGAGAGGAGTTGAGTGTATTAGAGAGGAGTTGAGTGTATTAGAGAGGGGTTGAGTGTGTTAGAGAGGAGTTGAGTGTATTAGAGAGGGGTTGAGTGTATTAGAGAGGGGTTGAGTGTATTAGAGAGGGGTTGAGTGTATTAGAGAGGGGTTGAGTGTGTTAGAGAGGAGTTGAGTGTATTAGAGAGGAGTTGAGTGTATTAGAGAGGGGTTGAGTGTATTAGAGAGGGGTTTGAGTGTGTTAGAGAGGAGTTGAGTGTATTAGAGAGGAGTTGAGTGTATTAGAGAGGGGTTGAGTGTATTAGAGAGGAGTTGAGTGTATTAGAGAGGGGTTGAGTGTGTTAGAGAGGAGTTGAGTGTATTCGAGAGGGGTTGAGTGTATTCGAGAGGGGTTGAGTGTGTTAGAGAGGGGTTGAGTGTATTAGAGAGGGGTTGAGTGTATTAGAGAGGGGTTGAGTGTATTAGAGAGGAGTTGAGTGTATTAGAGAGGGGTTGAGTGTGTTAGAGAGGAGTTGAGTGTATTAGAGAGGAGTTGAGTGTATTCGAGAGGGGTTGAGTGTATTAGAGAGGGGTTCAGTGTGTTAGAGAGGGCTGAGTGTATTAGAGAGGGGTTGAGTGTATTAGAGAGGAGTTGAGTGTATTAGAGAGGAGTTGAGTGTATTAGAGAGGGGTTGAGTGTGTTAGAGAGGAGTTGAGTGTATTAGAGAGGGGTTGAGTGTATTAGAGAGGGGTTGAGTGTATTAGAGAGGGGGTTGAGTGTGTTAGAGAGGAGTTGAGTGTATTAGAGAGGAGTTGAGTGTATTAGAGAGGGGTTGAGTGTATTAGAGAGGGGTTGAGTGTGTTAGAGAGGAGTTGAGTGTATTAGAGAGAGGTGAGTCAGCATGGCAAAAGGACCAAAGATAGAGAGGGTCAACATCCCGGACGAGCCCCATTTCTTACAAAATATTTCTTCTCAAAATATGTGCAAAATGTTACCTTTCAAGACTAGGACTAATTTTACACAACATAGCACAGGAAATTAAATCATTATCTCTCTCTCTCTCTCTCTCTCTCTCTCTCCCTCTCATCATTTTCTGAGAAGTAATCTACACTGATTAAAAGGCCTTAAAGTAACACAGAATATTAACTATTCATAAAATGAAAATCTGTCTCTGACACATCTAATTACAAACAAAGAGCATCTCTTTATGCTTGTGGAAGTAGAATTTAGGTTGGAATGAAAATCAGCATACACAGGGTAGTTGCTAAGGCAAACGAGTCTGCACTTCTTACACCTGCTTTCTCTCTAGGGATTATACTCTCCCTCTTGTGGGGAATTACTGCACTTCATCCCCCAATCTTTGTACTTGTGTTAAGACGCTCTGGATAAGAGTGCTTGCGAATTGCCAGTGATATAATGTAACGTAACATACTGTAATGTAATGTAGCGTAACATACTGTATTGTGTAGTGTAACGTAACCATAATGTATTGTGTAGTGTAACGTAATGTAATGTAACATATACACAAAGGTACTCCAGGCCCACAGTTGAGAATCAGTGGTCTAGTGCGCCATCTAAAATTCCCTGGAAGACAAAACAGGAGCACTAACACGGGGGCCAGACTGCTATGAAAGTGAGATTCAGTGAGGTCACTAACACGGGGGGCCAGACTGCTATGAAAGTGAGATTCAGTGAGGTCACTAACACGGGGGCCAGGACTGCTATGAAAGTGAGATTCAGTGAAGGCTCCCCGTCACTAAACACGGGGGCCAGGACTGCTATGAAAGTGAGATTCAGTGAGTGTCACTAACACGGGGGCCAGACTGCTATGAAAGTGAGATTCAGTGAGGTCACTAAACACGGGGGGCCCAGGACTGCTATGAAAGTGAGATTCAGTGAGGTCACTAACACGGGGGCCAGACTGCTATGAAAGTGAGATTCAGTGAGGTCACTAACACGGGGGGCCAGACTGCTATGAAAGTGAGATTCTGTGAAGGTCACTAACACGGGGGCCAGACTGCTATGAAAGTGAGATTCAGTGAGGTCACTAACATGGGGGCCAGACTGCTATGAAAGTGAGATTCAGTGAGGTCACTAACACGGGGGCCAGACTGCTATGAAAGTGAGATTCAGTGAGGTCACTAACACGGGGGCCAGACTGCTATGAAAGTGAGATTCAGTGAGGTCACTAACATGGGGGCCAGACTGCTATGAAAGTGAGATTCTGTGAGGTCACTAACACGGGGGCCAGACTGCTATGAAAGTGAGATTCTGTGAGGTCACTAACACGGGGGCCAGACTGCTATGAAAGTGAGATTCTGTGAGGTCACTAACACGGGGGCCAGACTGCTATGAAAGTGAGATTCTGTGAGGTCACTAACACGGGGGCCAGACTGCTATGAAAGTGAGATTCTGTGAGGTCACTAACACGGGGGCCAGACTGCTATGAAAGTGAGATTCTGTGAGGTATGACTGACCTGGGCTTCTCTCTGTCCTCAAACGGGTTGTGCTGGATGAGGGAGAGGATGGAGGAGTCATTGGCCAGCAGTCTGCCTGCGATGTGGATCACCCATTCATTCTGCTCATAGGTCTGCGGGAGAATAAGGGTTATACCACAGAGCAGATTACACACAGACAGAAAGCATAGCTACAAGGTTACACACAGACACTCAGAGCATAGCTACAGGTTACACACAGACACTCAGAGCATAGCTACAGGTTACACACAGACACTCAAACCATAGCTACAGGTTACACACAGACACACAGAGCATAGCTACAGGTTACACACAGACAGAAAGCATGGTTACAGGTTACACACTGACACTCAGAGCATAGCTACAGGTTACACACAGACACACAGAGCATAGCTACAAGGTTACACACAGACACTCAAACCATAGCTACAGGTTACACACAGACACTCAAACCATAGCTACAGGTTACACACAGACACACAGAGCATAGCTACAGGTTACACACAGACAGAAAGCATGGTTACAGGTTACACACTGACACTCAAACCATAGCTACAGGTTACACACTGACATTCAGAGCATAGCTACAGGTTACACACAGACACTCAGAGCATAGCTACAGGTTACACACAAACACACAGAGCACAGCTACAGGTTACACACAGACAAGAAAGCATGGCTACAGGTTACACACTGACACTCAGAGCATAGCTACAGGTTATACACAGACCATAGCTACAGGTTACACACAGACAGAAAGCATGGTTACAGGTTACACACTGACACTCAAACCATAGCTACAGGCACTGACATTCAGAGCATAGCTACAGGTTACACACAGACACTCAGAGCATAGCTACAGGTTACACACAAACACACAGAGCACAGCTACAGGTTACACACAGACAAGAAAGCATGGCTACAGGTTACACACTGACACTCAGAGCATAGCTACAGGTTATACACAGACCATAGCTACAGGTTACACACAGACAGAAAGCATGGCTACAGGTTACACACTGACACTCAGAGCATAGCTACAGGTTACACAGACACACAGCACAGCTACAGATTACACACAGACAGAAAGCATAGCTACAGGTTACACACTGACACTCAGAGCATAGCTACAGGTTACACACAGACACACAGAGCATAGCTACAGGTTACACACAGACAGAAAGCATAGCTACAGGTTACACACAGACAGAAAGCATAGCTACAGGTTACACACAGACACACAGAGCATAGCTACAGGTTACACACAGACAGAAAGCATGGCTACAGGTTACACACTGACACTCAAACCATAGCTACAGGTTACACACAGACATACAGAGCATAGCTACAGGTTACACACAGACACACAGAGCATAGCTACAGGTTACACACAGACAGAAAGCATGGCTACAGGTTACACACTGACACTCAAACCATAGCTACAGGTTACACACAGACATACAGAGCATAGCTACAGGTTACACACAGACAGAAAGCATAGCTACAGGTTACACACAGACCATAGCTACAGGTTACACACAGACATACAGAGTATAGCTACAGGTTACACACAAGACACACAGAGCATAGCTACATGTTACACACAGACACACAGAGCATAGCTACAGGTTACACACAGAGCATAGCTACAGGTTACACACAGACACACAGACCATAGCTACAGGTTATATGTAGACTGAGTGTACAGTTAGAGGTTACATGCAGCTCACAGTGGTCTCATACACAGACAGGAAGCACAGAGATAGTCAGTCTGGCTCTCGCTGGGAACACACAGATGAGTGGACAGGATGTCCAAGCCCCCATACAGAAGAACAGAAGCACACAGACCTCTGCATGAATCATTCATATGATCAGCGGATGCAGGCCAGCTCTGCAAGGCACACTTCCCCCCCCCCACACTACACATTTTATTATATTTCATTTGTATTTTATTGTAAGCAATTGCGTCTTTTATTAGAAGTGTGTGGGCCTGAAGTTTGGCATCGTCTCCTTCGACCCCGCCCCCCCCCCCCCCCCAGCAACACCCTCAGATTGGATCGACGCCCGCTTTCAGACACCCATAACCAAAGTTAAAACTGAGGTTCAATTTCAACTGTACATTACCGCACCCCCCCTACCCCACCGCTTCCGCACTGCAAGCCTGACTGCAACCAGGGTCCACTTTCCTTTAACACAGTGGAATGGCATGTGTTTTAGGGTACTAAACTAGTCGGGCACGTGGGTCTCTCCCTTAATTATACCTCAGGGAGCCGTAGCAGCTCCCATTTTCAACCCCTAAAGACAGAACATACAACAATGATTCCCAATAACAGAGTGGAATTACTTTTTTTTGAGCACATGAGCAAATTTAGGTGCTGGGGTTCAGATCAGGAAAATGGTTTGTTAAAAAAGGTGGCATATAACATACCTCCTGGGGGACCTGTAGTTTTAACTGCCTGTACCTCGGACCTGTAGTTTTAACTGCCTGTACCTCGGACCTGTAGTTTTAACTTCCTGTACCTCTGACCTGTAGTTTTAACTTCCTGTACCTCGGACCTGTAGTTTTAACTTCCTGTACCTCGGACCTGTAGTTTTAACTGCCTGTACCTCGGACCTGTAGTTTTAACTTCCTGTACCTCGGACCTGTAGTTTTAACTGCCTGTACCTCGGACCTGTAGTTTTTAACTTCCTGTACCTCGGACCTGTAGTTTTAACTGCCTGTACCTCGGACCTGTAGTTTTAACTGCCTGTACCTCGGACCTGTAGTTTTAACTGCCTGTACCTCGGACCTGTAGTTTTAACTTCCTGTACCTCGGACCTGTAGTTTTAACTTCCTGTACCTCGGACCTGTAGTTTTAACTTCCTGTACCTCGGACCTGTAGTTTTAACTTCCTGTACCTCTGACCTGTAGTTTTAACTTCCTGTACCTCGGACCTGTAGTTTTAACTTCCTGTACCTCGGACCTGTAGTTTTAACTTCCTGTACCTCGGACCTGTAGTTTTAACTTCCTGTTCCTCGGACCTGTAGTTTTAACTTCCTGTACCTCTGACCTGTAGTTTTAACTTCCTGTACCTCGGACCTGTAGTTTTAACTTCCTGTACCTCTGACCTGTAGTTTTAACTTCCTGTACCTCGGACCTGTAGTTTTAACTTCCTGTACCTCGGACCTGTAGTTTTAACTTCCTGTACCTCGGACCTGTAGTTTTAACTTCCTGTTCCTCGGACCTGTAGTTTTAACTTCCTGTACCTCTGACCTGTAGTTTTAACTTCCTGTACCTTGGGCCTGTAATTTTAACTTCCTGTACTTCTGACCTGTAGTTTTAACTTCCTGTAGTATCTGTAATGGGGGATGGGAGCAGGAAAGGGGCGTGGCTCACACTGGCTCTCACCTGGAAGGCAGCAAACCACATAAGCCAGTCGAGCCGGGGGTAAGTGGTAGGGGGAGATGAGACAGGGCCTGCGCTGAAGGGCTCCTGGTTTACACAGGAACTCATACTCCTCCCACAATGCAGCTGGGTCATTAGGGTCAGCACTGAGCGTGCCCTGAAACACCACCTCTGTACGCTCTTTAGTGATACTGCAGAGAGAGAGAGAGAGAGAGAGAAAGAGAGAGAGAGAGAGAGAGAGAGAGAGAGAGAGAAAGAGAAGAGAGAGAGAGAGAGAGAGAGAGAGAGAGAGAGAGAGAGAGAGAGAAAGAGAAAGAGAGAGACAGGGGAAGGAGAGAGAGTTTCTGTTGGTGGGCCCACAAGTATAGAAATTTTGGAATTTCTGTAAGTGTGCATGTGTGCCTTACATATGTAATAGTATGCTTGTACATGTGTGTACACATCTGCAAGTGTGTGTGTGTCTGTGTTCTTGTTACTCCTGATAGAATCCTGTAAATACCTTTTGCAGTAACAGCCCTGTAATTGACTCAGGATAAGAGAGTGTGTGTTTTATGACTTATATAAATGATAGTTATTTAAAAACAGTGTGAGAGTAATACCTGCCAAAGGCTCCGTAGGTGTTGACGATGCGGAGAGGGTCAAAGGGACGTGTTCATCACCTGTTTAGAGCTGATCAGGTTCATCACCACGGGAACGCTCAGGTAACCAATCAAGACAGCCAGAGACACGTTCAGAGCTCGCCGTGCCAGCATACCTGTGACAGGGAGACAAACAGCGTACCTCACCATAGAACACCCCAAGTTCCCAAAATGTGTGACAGGGGGGAGGATGGGTCATAGGACATTTCATAAACTGGACGGTGGGGATCATGATTCGACCCTTCCATTCAACTTCACCTTTATATTTAACTCCACTCTTCCATTCAACTCCACCTTTCTATTCAATTCCATCCTTCCATTCAACTCCACCTTTATATTTAACTCCACTCTTCCATTTCAACTCCACCTTTCTATTCAATTCCATCCTTCCATTCAACTCCACCTTATATTTAACTCCACTCTTCCATTCAAATCCACCTTTCTATTCAATTCCATCCTTCCATCCAACTCCACCTTTATTATTTAACTCCACTCTTCCCATTCAAATCCACCTTTCTATTCAATTCCATCCTTCCATTCAACTCCACCTTTATATTTAACTCCACTCTTCCATTCAACTCGACCTTTCTATTCAATTCCATCCTTCCATTCAACTCCACCTTTATATTTAAACTCCACTCTTCCATTCAAATCCACCTTTCTATTCAATTCCATCCTTCCATTCAACTCCACCTTTATATTTAACTCCACTCTTCCATTCAACTCCACTTTTCTATTCAACTCCATCCTTCCATTCAACTCCACCTTTATATTTAACTCCACTCTTCCATTCAACTCCATTTTTCTATTCAACTCCATCCTTCCATTCAACTCCACCCTTTATATTTAACTCCACTCTTCCATTCAAACTCCACTTTTCTATTCAACTCCATCCTTCCATTCAACTCCACCTTTATATTTAACTCCTCTTCCATTCAAACTCCACCTTTCTATTCAATTCCGTCCTTCCATTCAACTCCACCTTTATATTTAACTCCACTCTTCCCATTCAACTTCCACCTTTCTATTCAATTCCATCCTTCCATTCAACCTCCACCTTTATATTTAACTCCACTCTTCCATTCAACTCCACCTTTCTATTCAATTCCATCCTTCCATTCAACTCCACCTTTATATTTAAACTCCACTCTTCCATTCAACTCCACCTTTCTATTCCAATTCCGTCCTTCCATTCAACTCCAGACTTCTATTCAGCTGCATCCTTCCATTCAACTTCACCTTTCTATTCAATTCCGTCCTTCCATTCAACTCCAGACCTTCTATTCAGCTGCATCCTTCCATTCAACTCCACCTTTCTATTCAACTCCACCTTTCTATTCAACTCCATCCTTCCATTCAACTCCACCTTTCAATTTTCAATTCAACTCCATCCTTCCATTCAACCTCCACCGTCCCAATCCAATACTATCTGCACTGTCTGCATTATTTGTTTTCCACACTTTATACAGTCATTTGCGTGTGGCGTGTGTGTGCACATTTGGGAACAAGCGGCTGGTTGGTGGGGTCAGTCGACGGGCAGGGCTTAGGGCAGAGACAGCTGGAGACCCGGCGAGCCCCCCCCCCCCCACTCTCCCCACCCTGCCAGCTGGGGCACTGATGTCAGCACAACATGGCCGAGTGTTGGCAGAGCGCTGACCTGATGTTCCAGGCGGGATCAGACCATGTGCCCGACACTCGCTAAGCCACGGCCCTCAAACCACAGCTGCTGGGGCTTTGGGGAGTACCATTCTATGGCTAATACACACACACACACACACACACACAACACGCACCAACCACATGCACACACACACACACATGCACAAACACACACACACACACACTTACACACATACACGCACACACAGGCACACACACACACACACACACTTCCATACACACACACACATGCACACACACTCGCACACATACACACACACACACACATATACACACACACATACACACACATGCACACGCACACACACACACACACACATATACACACTTACATGCACACACAGGCACACACACACATACACACTCACATACACATACACACACACATACACACATATACACACACATACACACTCACATACACACACACACCCTCGCACACATATACACACACACATACACACACTCACTCACATACGCTCGCACGCACGCACGCACGCACACACACACAGACACACAGACACGCACACACAAGCACGCTCACATACACACACACACACATACGCGCACACGCACGCAACATACACTAAACACAAACACCGTATCGAGTTACATGCAAACACCTCGCTAACTCAATTATGAGACCACAGAACCATGTCAAAGGGGTCCTTATAATGTTGGCCCTGCTGATGGAGTGGTTTGGGGGTGTGGTGAGGAGAGGTGGGGGTGAGGGTCGTGTTCTCCGGCTGGTACGGGACCTTTAAACACACGAGACCACAACTTGTGGAGGAAAGTTTAACTCCACTCCAAATTTCTCCTGTTGCTAATTAGCTTTAGTTACAGTATGTGTCCAGCATGTTCTTTTTTTATTGCATAAAAACAGAATAATTTTGCATTAGTTCAAACAGAATGTAAGCCAGGGCATTTAGTTAATTGGCCTCCCCCCCCCCACAGTCAGTGCAGACAAACTGGCTTTACTCATCCTTGCTTTGGAATCTTCCAGAACAGCAATGTCTTAAAGACCAAACAGCTGCTCCCAGTGTGGTGGGTTGAGAAAGGAAAGACGTTGGCTTTTTCTTCCTCCTTCTCATTTTTTTGTTTTCTTCACTCAACGCCCCCCCCCCCCCCCCACCGGGCTTAAGTCAAAATGCAGACGCCAGCGTGAGGCCCAGAGAATTTTATTTTTTTTACAGCCGCTTAATGGAAACGATCGCTGTGCATAAACCTTAAAAACCGTTAGCGAGCCTACTGAGGCCAATTAGCCCAACCCTAAACAAACCACGCTGCCGCATTCAATGACATATTCAATTTCTTACTCTCGCTCCCTCTCTCTTTCCCTTTCTGTCTCCCTCCCTCCGTCCGTCCGTCCGTCCGTCCGTCCGTCCGCCTCTCTCGACTCTCTCTCTCTTTCGCTCTCTCTCCCCAATCCCTCTCTCTCTCCCTTCCTCTCCCGCTGCCTCTCTCTCTCCCCCTCTCTCACTCTCAGACCAAGCTCTGTTAGGTTATAAAGGCTCATTAAATGGACATTAGGCCCAAGCACAGGCCTGTATTTCTCTTTATGACACACTCTCACTTCGTCCTCTCCCCCGTAATCTTACCACAAATGAAGCAGTGGCTGAAAAACTGGCCAAGCAGGCTGGGAGGGGGGCGCTGGATGGGGGGGGGGGGCGCTGGATGGGAGGGGGGCGCTGGATGGGGGGGGGGCGCAGGGGGGGGGGACGGGGTGTGATCAGTGACGCTTCTCTGCCGTGTGGTGGGTTGGATTTTCTTCTAAAGCAAAATCCACAGACAGTTTTAAAACTTTTATTCATCTCGCTTTCAAAGGATAGACTTCCCAGACATACAAGCTCCTTTTCAAGAAGTCAAAAAACAAAACAGCCACACGCCTCTCCCGTGTGACTGCCCCTGAGTTTACCTCCAGCGTCTAGCGGGGCCTGCAGATCTGACCACGGGGGCAGCTAGGGGCTCTGTGAGGGACAAGTTACCTCCGCAACAGCGTTAGACACGTCCCACCATCGTGTGTGTGTGTGTGTGTGTGTGTGTGGGTGGGTGGAGGGCAGGTGGGGCAACACAGTAGTCCCCATCAGTAAGACGATGGGGCGATGAGGGGGTACCTCTCATTTAGAGGGAGGAAAACTGGGGGTACCTCTAGTTTAGAGGGGAAAAAGAGGGGGGTACCTCAGGTATAGAGTGAGAAAAGAGGGGGTACCCCTGGTTTAGATGGAGAAAAGCTGGGAGTACCTCTGGTTTAGATGGAGAAAAGCTGGGGGTACCTCTGGTTTAGGTGGAGAAAAGCTGGGGGTACCTCTGGTTTAGGTGAGAAAAGCTGGGGGTACTTCTGGTTTAGAGGCAGGGGAAAGTGGGGGTACCCCTGGTTTAGACGGTGAAAAGCTGGGGATACCTCTGGTTTAGAGGCAGGGGAAAGTGGGGGTACCCCTGGTTTAGATGGAGAAAAGCTGGGGGTACCTCTGGTTTAGAGGCAGGGGAAAGTGGGGGTACTCCTGGTTTAGATGGAGAAAAGCTGGGGGTACCTCTGGTTTAGAGGCAGGGGAAAGTGGGGGTACCCCTGGTTTAGATGGAGAAAAGCTGGGGGTACCTCTGGTTGGCGCTGGTTTGCGTCCTGCAGCCTCCTCACTCTGGATCCGGCTGACGGCCTGCTTGGCCCCGCCCTCTGATGACCCGAACAGGAAGCCCAGCGCTGCGTCGTCAAAGCAGGCCACACTGGGCACGATCGTCAGCCAATTCAGGAAGCTGAGGTTTCCGCTCACAATCAGTGTCACCTGGGCAACAAACAGGAAGTGAACCCCAGAACCCCGTGTATCCCCCCATGACCCCACATATCAGGCTGTCCTGAAAGAACTTAATAACCGATATGGTCCTCATTTCATGTAAAGTTTTTAGTTTCCAATATATATTTTCTAATACATTGTGAACATGGTGAACTTGTGAACCAATTTAAATTATAAATGTTTTTGCGTGGAAAAAACTGAATTAAAATTGAACATTTGCTTAAGTCTGCTTTTCAGAGTTTAGTACAATATGACGTGCTTTCACACTGAATCTAATCTACCGCTAAGCCTTTGACACACAAAACCATAAATGACAGGACTTTTATTTCATTTTTTTGTTTTACTGGGTTTTAATGTGTTTCAGGAGGTATGGCTACACAGTCGTGATGACACTGAGCCACTAGGTGGCAGTGCCACTTTAGACAGCCAAGTTGAAATGTGTGATCAGTCACCAACAACTGTTTTGTTTTAAACTCAATGTAATACCAAGGGGTAGCCTACGATGATAAGTATGACATGTTGTGTGTGTGTGTGCGTGTGTGTGTGTGTGTGTGTGTGTGTGTGTGTGTGTGTGTGTGTGTGTGTGTGTGTGAGAGAAAGAGAGATTATTTTACTGCTGTTATACTATAGTGGTGGTTGTTACGGTTACCACAGTTGGGTATGGAAATTCTAATTAATCTGCATTCATGTTCTCGTGTGTGCAGTGTATTTCTGTACATACACTTTACAGACATATTTACAAATGTATTTCACGCCAATAAAGCATTTTGAATTAGAATTTCAGAGAGACACAGAGAGAGGAGAGGGACGAATATCATCGCAGTATCGTTTAAATGTATCACACGTCTCTTCCTCTGCTTGCCCTGTGGTGACACTGTGTTGCCTCACTAGCGCCCCCACCTGGAAGAGGACCTGCAGCACGCCGTTGGCCATGCACATGCGGCGGCCCAGGAAGGTGAAGAAGGGGGCGATGAGCTCGATGAAGTGGTTGGACAGCGTCTCGAAGCGGTGGAACCACCATGGAGACCTATGCAGGTAGTATGAGATGGGGTTCGGCACGGGCTGGGTCTGAGAGAGAGAGAGAAAGAGAGAGGGAGAGAGAGAGAGAGAGAGAGGGAGAGAGAGAGAGAGGGGGGGGACGGAGGGAGAGAGAGAGAGAGAGAGAGGGAAGGAGGGAGAGAGGGATAGGGGGAGAGAGAGAGAGAGAGAGAGAGAGGGAGGGGGAGGGAGAGGGAGAGGGAGGGGGAGGAGACGGAGGGAGAGAGAGAGAGAGAGAGAGAAGGGAGAAGGAGAGAGGGAGAGAGGGAAGGAGGGAGAGAGGGATAGGGGGAGAGTAAGAGGGAGAGAAAGAGAGAAAGGGAAAGACATTTTGATTACCCCTTTCACACAAAAAAACCCGGGATTGACACTGAATACTTAACACGGGTTCGACCCGCGTTTAATCCATTCACACCAAACTGCGGTCACGGGTAAGTCCCGGGTCGTCACCATTCACACAAGACCCGCGTCCGCAAGTTTACTTTTGAACACGTTCCATTTTGTCCTGCTAACACAGCTAGTTTGGTTGCCAGCTGGCTAGCTGATACAATGCAGTTTGCCATTACGCTGGCTTAACCCGGTAGCTATGTTACCTCCTGAATCGGTAGCCCATTGTGCTCCAAATCCTGCAAATGCTTTTATGTAAAAACTGTCACAAAACGTTTTAAGTAACATATTGTTATTTAGTAGGCTATTCGCCATTACATGGCCTATTTACCCGTGTCAACAGAGAAATCCTCTTATTGTGTATGAAAATGGTGGTGTGAATCTTGCTGTGGATCCGCAAAAATTTGAATAATTCCAGTCTCCAATAAATGCGGTCTCCACAGCATCGTTTCTGCACAAGTTAAAGACATGACGAGATCGAGGGTCGGTCAGATAACCGCGCTGCGTAGACTGACCAGTGTTTGGTCCCTTTCACACAGAAGCCAAGCCGTATCCGACCCGTGTAAATCCCGGGTGGTGAGCAGAGTCGCAGACCCGGGTCGGATAACGCGGGTTGACCCCTTCACACCAACGGCAAACACGGGATTTACCCAGGTCATTGGTTCAGTGTTAAAAGGAGACAAACCTAGATTTACATTTGAAGTCAGAAGTTTACATACACTTAGGTTGAAGTCATTAAAACTCATTTTTAACCACTCCACAGATTTCATGTTAGCAAACTATAGTGTTGGCAAGTCAGTTAGGACATCTACTTTAGTTAGATATTATAACATGTTATAATATGTTATAATATAACATATTATAACATCTCTGCATTTGAATGGATCTCTATGGGAATTGGGGGGTGGGACTAGATTTAGCTGTAAATTATGCTGGAACAGTATGGAATACATGATTGTTAAAATGGCTGTAAGTCATCAAGGGTCTGAGGTATCAAACAAGCCTCAAACCATCACTCTGCTGCCAGATATGCAGTAGATATGGATGGATCACTTTAAGGGTTGTTTCTCCTGACAAATTTTCCTATTGAACTCGATGGAAAAATAAATCAGTAGAAGAAACCCTTCAAGTTATCTATCCATATCTACTGTATGATTTAAGGCTTGTTTGATACGACAGACCCTTGATGACTTAGAGCCATTTAGCCAACCATGTATTCCATACTGGTCCACTGTAATTTACAGCTAAATCTAGTCCCACCCCCCAATTCCCATAGAGATCCATTCAAATGCAGAGATGTTATAATATCGTTTGTAAGAGTACCAGAAAATAAGATATCAAGAGTCTTTTGATGTTGTTGGGTCACAGACTTCAGGAAGTCATGGCATGCAAAGGATAAGCGACCAAATATTAAAAATTTAAAGGCAGAGTCAACTTAGTGTATGTAAACTTCTGACCCACTGGAATTGTGATATAGTGAATTAAAAGTGAAATAATCTGTCCGTAAACAATTGTTGGAAAAATGACTTGTGTCATGCACAAAGTAGATGTCCTAACTGACTTGCCAACACTATAGTTTGCTAACATGAAATCTGAGGAGTTTGAATGACTTCAACCCAAGTGTATGTAAACTTCTGACTTCAACTACACTGTAATTATTACTGAATTGAACTACAAACGTTACTGCTGTTGTTTTAGTTATTGCTATTAAAATATTTGCCGCAACAATGGCACAGTAAAATGTTCAGTGTTATATTAACTCTTACAGTGTACATATGGTCCCTACTGGACTCATATAAACTCTGTTGGAGCTGAATTAACACTGGACATTTTACTGTGCATTACTGCAACATAAAACCTTCTTTCATATCGAGTTCAAGAGGCAAATAAAGCATTTTGAACTGAAGTGAACTGAAATTTAGAGATAAAAGAGAGAAAGAGTGTGAGAGAGATGGAGGGGTAGAAAGCAGAGGAATGAAAACAGCAAGTAGCTCTGGTGGGGGAGCGGAAATAAACGCAGGACGAGAGAGATGCAGAGCCGAGATAATACATCCATGATCCGGCACACAGCAAAGCTTCTTTTTTTTATTTGTCATTTTGAGTTTATTTTGAGTTTATTTCCCCCCCTTCACCCTCCCAAATTTAGGAAAATACTTTGTGTTCTCTCTGGTCGATAAATGCAACACAGATGAATTTATATCCCTTTCTTTAAAACGTTCAAGCTGGATCAGAAAAAAACACAAGAACAAAAAGCCGCATTAGCCTCTCCTAATCCCGCCGAACTTCATCTGCGCTGCAAACCATCTGTCAGACTGGGCCGAGACGGTGCCGACAACCAGCTCAGCGCCAAGCGCGCGGTCACGTTAACGTCAGCGCTAACGGGAACATAAACGCCCGCTTTCTCCAGCGTAGCGCCAAGCGCGCGGGTCACGTTAACGTCAGCGCTAACGGGAACATAAACGCCCGCTTTCTCCAGCGTAGCGCCAAGCGGTCACGTTAACGTCAGAGCTAACGGGAACATAAACGCCCGCTTTCTCCAGCGTAGCGCCAAGCGGTCACGTTAACGTCAGCGCTAACGGGAACATAAAACGCCCGCTTTCTCCAGCGTAGCGCCAAGCGGTCACGTTAACGTCAGCGCTAACGGGAACATAAACGCCCGCTTTCTCCAGCGTAGCGCCAAGCGGTCAGGATAACGTCAGCGCTAACAGGAACATAAACGCCCGCTTTCTCCAGCGTAGCGCCAAGCGGTCAGGATAACGTCAGCGCTAACGGGAACATAAACGCCCCGCTTTCTCCAGCGTAGCGCCAAGCGGTCAGGATAACGTCAGCGCTAACGGGAACATAAACGCCCGCTTTCTCCAGCGTAGCGCCAAGCGGTCACGTTAACGTCAGCGCTAACGGGAACATAAACGCCCGCTTTCTCCAGCGTAGCGCCAAGCGGTCACGTTAACGTCAGCGCTAACGGGAACATAAACGCCCGCTTTCTCCAACGTAGCGCCAAGCGGTCACGTTAACGTCAGCGCTAACGGGAACATAAACGCCCGCTTTTTCCAGCGTAGCGCCAAGCGGTCACGTTAACGTCAGCGCTAACGGGAACATAAACGCCCGCTTTCTCCAGTGTAGCGCCAAGCGGTCAGGATAACGTCAGCGCTAACGGGAACATAAACGCCCGCTTTCTCCAGCGTAGCGCCAAGCGGTCACGTTAACGTCAGCGCTAACGGGAACATAAACGCCCGCTTTCTCCAGCGTAGCGCCAAGCGGTCAGGATAACGTCAGCGCTAACGGGAACATAAACGCCCGCTTTCTCCAGCGTAGCGCCAAGCGGTCACGTTAACGTCAGCGCTAACGGGAACATAAACGCCCGCTTTCTCCAGCTCAGCGCCAAGCGGTCACGTTAACGTCAGCGCTAACGGGAACATAAACGCCCGCTTTCTCCAGCGTAGCGCCAAGCGGTCAGGATAACGTCAGCGCTAACGGGAACATAAACGCCCGCTTTCTCCAGCGTAGCGCCAAGCGGTCAGGATAACGTCAGCGCTAACGGGAACATAAACGCCCGCTTTCTCCAGCGTAGCGCCAAGCGGTCACGTTAACGTCAGCGCTAACGGGAACATAAGCAGCGACAAGCCGCCGCCGCGGTGCGGCGGAAAAAGCACAGACCTTCAGTTGGTGCAGCTGCACACCAAGGATCAGGGGTTCGCGCCCCAGCTCCTGTCAGATACGAGTACGGCCGGTGCCTTGAGGGAGCGGTGATTGGCGGCCACCCGGGGTGGGGGGAGGGACTCATCGAGCACAAGCGGCCCCGAGCGAGTTGGAATTGCGGTAAGGAGCCTATGGAGTCGCGCCCTGAAGAGGACGTGGCACCCTCCTTCCTACTACCGGCTGACGGGGTTGTCTAACAAGGAATTCTCACCCAGTTGCTCTACTGGGATTTGAATAACAGGGTACATTTGGCTACCAAATTGGGAGAAAATGGGAAAGAAATATATATATATTTTTTAAAACTTCAATTCTAACGGGAACATAAACGGCCGCTTTCCTAGTGCAGCGAGAACAGAGAGAAGCTGACTCTAAGAAAGGGCCCTTCTGGAACTGTCCGCCTGTCAGTCAATCAGGGGCATTTGATTGACAAGCGCTTCCATTGCGGTGTGTTCACAGAAAGAACTGAATTATTTTATGAATATGAAATCACACCACAAATAAGAAAGAAAAGAACTAAAAGGAAAAAATAAACAGCACACTTATGACTAAGTCACCATGACTACAGCGTTATGAAATATATCATGATCTAACTGAAAACAAGCAAAAGGACCAGACAGTAAAAATCAATAACTCTCACCATTACAGACTCTCAGACTCTGATACATAAACTCACTCACTTACTCACAAACACACACACACACACACACACACACACACACACTCTCTCACACACAGTGACACACACACACAGACACACACACACACACACACACACACACACACTCTCTCACACACAGTGACACACAGACACACACACACACACACACACAAACACACACACACACACACACACACACACACACACACACACACACACACTCTCTCACACACAGTGACACACAGACACACACACACACACACACACATACACACACACACACACACACACACATACATACATACACACACACTCCTCGCGCGCACACACTCTCTCACACACAGTGACACTGACACACACACACACACACACACACACTCACACACACACACACACACACACACACAGTGACACACACACACACACACACACACACACACACACACACACACTCTCTCACACACAGTGACACACACACACACACACACACACACACACACACACACACACACACACACACACACAGACAGTGAAGAGGTCTCTGTGATGTTACTGTCTCTCCCTGGTGCAGAAACAGGCCTGGAGTTAATAAACCCCCCCCCCCCCCCCCCCTCCTCCTCCTGCTCCTCCTCCTCTCCTCCTTCATGTGAGGGAGGAAGAGCAGAGCCCGAGGACAGCTAACCGCATCCTTCCTTCCTGTCCCGCCCCCGGGAGGTCACAGAGCTGCACAACCTCCTGCTGGGGTCACAGAGGTCACCAGGGTCACCTGGTGTCTCTCCGCCGTGTACCCCGACTTCTTCTGTCTCTCACTACAACTACCTTACAATACACTGAGAGATAGAGAGAGAGAGTGAGAGAGAAAGAGGGAGAGAGAGAGTGAGAAAGGGAGAGAGACCCGACTTCTTCTATCTCCCACAACAACTACATTACATTACACTGAGAGAGAGAGAGCGAGAGAGAGGGAGAGAGACCCGACTTCTTCTGTCTCTCACTCCAACTACCTTACAATACACTGAGAGAGAGTGAGAGAGAAAGAGGGAGAGAGAGAGAGTGAGAAAGGGAGAGAGAGACCCGACTTCTTCTATCTCCCACAACAACTACATTACAATACACTGAGATAGAGAGGGAAAGAGAGAGAGAGAGTGAGAGAGCGAGTAAAAGGAAAAATTTTATTGATTTCGAGAGAATTTTGGAACAGAGTGAGAGACTGAAGAGTGAGAGTGAGACAGAGAGAGAGAGACTGAGACAGAGAGAGAGAGACTGAGAGAGAGAGACTGAGACAGAGAGAGAGAGACTGAGAGAGAGAGACTGAGACAGAGAGAGACTGAGACAGAGAGAGAGAGACTGAGACAGAGAGAGAGACTGAGACAGAGAGAGAGAGACTGAGACAGAGAGAGACTGAGACAGAGAGAGACTGAGACAGTAACGTTGAAGACGGAGCGAGTGAGAGATCAAAAGACAGATAAAGAAAGAGAGAGAGAGAGGAAGATGCAGGAGGAGGAAGCAGAGGCTGTTTCACTGAGACATTAGCAGTGCCCTCTAAACCTCATTTACAATCCCCCCAAAACCGGCCCAAAAAGCCCCCAAAACATCCAAAAACCCCAAAACTGCCAAAAATGCCCCAAAAAGCCCCCAAAACTGCCAAAAAAGCTATAACCTCTCAGAAGCCTCTCAGAAGCCTTGACAGACAGGCTGGGGAGAGCCCGTCCCACGTCAACAAGCAGCGCATCGTTGCCAGAGCCGGGCCGGCCCAACATGTTCCGGCAATTTCCGCAAGACGCACAGCCCCACCGCGGCCCCCAGGGCTCAGACGTGCCGCGGCCGGCGGGATCTCTGCCACACCACAGACGCAAACCCACAGAGGATCACTGCCAGATCACCCTTAACTCTCCGTTTGCGCCGACCCGCGATACACCCTACCCCCCTCACTCACTAGAGAGGGACTCTTGGCCCTTTGGTCATTCACGTAAAAATGTTTTATTTATTTTATTATTCAGATGCATCAATAATAACTTCCAGGTAGGGCTGGGCGATATACAACATCGATAATTATCTAACGCAATAACGGCCGTTGCCACACCGTTATTGCAATCGATAATTATCGTTGCGATATATCGCGCAGCCCTACTTCCAGGCCTATGTCTGCACAGTGTGAGTGTACTCAGTGTGAGTGTGCACAGTGTGAGTGTACTCAGTGTGAGTGTGCACAGTGTGAGTGTACTCAGTGTGAGTGTGCACAGTGTGAGTGTACTCAGTGTGAGTGTGCACAGTGTGAGTGTACTCAGTGTGAGTGTGCACAGTGTGAGTGTGCACAGTGTGAGTGTACTCAGTGTGAGTGTGCACAGTGTGAGTGTGCACAGTGTGAGTGTGCACAGTGTGAGTGTACTCAGTGTGAGTGTGCACAGTGTGAGTGTGCACAGTGTGAGTGTACTCAGTGTGAGTGTGCACAGTGTGAGTGTGCACAGTGTGAGTGTACTCAGTGTGAGTGTGCACAGTGTGAGTGTACACAGTGTGAGTGTGCAGTGTGAGTGTGCACAGTGTGAGTGTACTCAGTGTGAGTGTACACAGTGTGAGTGTGCACAGTGTGAGTGTACACAGTGTGAGTGTGCACAGTGTGAGTGTACACAGTGTGAGTGTGCACAGTGTGAGTGTGCACAGTGTGAGTGTACACAGTGTGAGTGTGCAGTGTGAGTGTGCACAGTGTGAGTGTACTCAGTGTGAGTGTACACAGTGTGAGTGTGCACAGTGTGAGTGTACTCAGTGTGAGTGTGCACAGTGTGAGTGTACACAGTGTGAGTGTGCACAGTGTGAGTGTACACAGTGTGAGTGTGCACAGTGTGAGTGTACTCAGTGTGAGTGTGCACAGTGTGAGTGTGCACAGTGTGAGTGTACTCAGTGTGAGTGTGCACAGTGTGAGTGTACACAGTGTGAGTGTGCACAGTGTGAGTGTACACAGTGTGAGTGTACACAGTGTGAGTGTACACAGTTAGTGTACACAGTGTTAGTGTACAGTGTCAGTCTACTCAGTATGAGTGTGCACAGTGTGAGTGTACACAGTACCGTCCATTAGTCACAGTGTGCAAATGATTCATAATTTAATGAAAGCATCTACATACATGTAAAGTACATCTTATTTATTTATGGTTTCTTTCATGGCGTGTGGAAAATGGCCTGTCCCAGGTACCCAGAGGAGTGATAGTTTTAAGCCTTTTTTTAAAGTTTCTGAAACCATGCGAGCAGTTCAAGTGTTCAGTGAAGCCAGTATGCCATCCGTTTGTAATCATTAGCACTAGACATGACATTACTTTTTTAAATTTATTGATAACTATAATTGTATGTTGTGTTCCGTTATGATTTGGCCTATTATGATTGGTTGGTCTCTCTATAAGCCTTTACAGGTTTCTTCAACCTCACATGCACATTTGTTGCTTCCGTTTTAAATATTTTCCTTCTCTCATATGTGTAAAAATAAATAAATCAAAATCAAATCATAAGAAGTGTGTTATAAGGTCTCTAAACAGGGCGGGCAGTGAAGAAGCAACAGCGGCTATATAGCGCCTTGCACTCTTTTCACACCGTAGTGACCAGGTTGAGCTGACGAGTGAGGAAGACTCACCGTGTGCAGCTTGAGGAAGCGGACCGCGGGCATCTGATTGGCCGGCGGGGGTTGCCACTGAGCGGACGGATTAAGAGCTCCCGGGGGGTGTTTCATGAGGTGAGCGCGAGCTCGTCCTCGCTCTGCTGAACTCGACAGCGGACGCCGGCGCAAAAGGACAGTCCTACGTACACAACCACGCATTTTAAAATGGGAGTCAAAGACTAAAACAGGGGATACAATGGGGTTTAATGTTCTCTGGGCTCTGCAGTCACAGTGACTGAGGTGCCAGTAGACTAAAACAGGGGATACAATGGGGTTTAATGTTCTCTGGGCTCTGCAGTCACAGTGACTGAGGTGCCAGTAGACTAAAACAGGGGATACAATGGGGTCTAATGTTCTCTGGGCTCTGCAGTCACAGTGACTGAGGTGCCAGTAGACTAAAACAGGGGATACAATGGGGTTTAATGTTCTCTGGGCTCTGCAGTCACAGTGACTGAGGTGCCAGTAGACTAAAACAGGGGATACAATGGGGTTTAATGTTCTCTGGGCTCTGCAGTCACAGTGACTGAGGTGCCAGTAGACTAAAACAGGGGATACAATGGGGTCTAATGTTCTGTGGGCTCTGCAGTCACAGTGACTGAGGTGCCAGTAGACTAAAACAGGGGATACAATGGGGTTTAATGTTCTCTGGGCTCTGCAGTCACAGTGACTGAGGTGCCAGTTAAACTCCACCCACCCCCTACTGTACCGTAACTCGCCTTGTTCAACATAAATTTACAATAAACTGTTACACAGCGCAGGCCGCTGGAGTAAGGATGTTAATCTTTATTACTGTTTAAGCACGGCCCTTAAAGTGCGCTTAGACTCTCAGTGAGTCACGCCGTCTCACACAAACCTTTTACTGGCTACACTTACCAAGGTTTCCACACACCCAACACACCGCCACACACACACACACACACACACACACGCACATACCACGACACACACACACACACCCACCCACCCAACACACTGCAACACACACACACACACATATCTAGCTCGTAAAGTGCATGTGCCCAGCTCAAGCTGAAAGTCTGGCCCGTCCCCCTTCCTCTGGTTGTTTAATACGCCTCAAACCCAGGTTGAGTTCCGCAGACAATACCAATAAAATATATATAATACAATATCACTCTATTCATCCCACTAGGGGAAATTGCATCATGGCCTGGGAGAGGAAGCACTATTTCATTCACAAGTACAATATAAATTACACGTATACATTCACATGAAATACATACATTATTCTCAAACACTTAAGAGTAGCCTTGGATTATATATTTTAGCCATAACATTTGATTTCACTCGACCCCTGGGTGCAGATCAATCCAGCATAAAATGTGATTACAGAACCTTTTTTATTGAATTAGTGGGATAATGTTCTTGCTCTGTTTGTAGACGGAAGCGTACGGGGTGCAGGAAAGTCCCAAGCAGAACGGGACGGGAGAATTTTGGCTGAATGCTTGGCCTTGTACAGAGAAGAACTCATCAAGGCAGCCAGCCAGCTGCTCTGCCTCCATCCATAATGGCCAAAGGCTTCCAGCAAAACCTTCACTGCGAAATCAACTCTGAGAGAGTATTTTTAACTCTAACAGAGTGCATATCATGCCTACCGGGCTCACATAAACACTGCTGCTTTAACGTAAACACAGAGCTGATTTAACAGTGTTAGACTTGATTTAACACTGGTAATTTTGCTGTGCAGGAACCCCTAGAATGTTCCGGGCTCTCAGTGTTGTACAGGTATGGGGTTTGCCTGCAGGCAGCAGACAAAGTACCAGCGATCATCGGGAAGGAAAATCGAATCCGGGCGCTGATCGAATTCAGCCGGAGTCACTCTGAGCATGTCGTTTTAAAGTAGGCTTTCACGTGTGAACCAACGCCGTCCAACACTTCAGATGTTAGCCGAACCATCTGCGCCTGGCTTCTGCCCTGTCTGTGACAGTCTTATCTGTAAGTCCAGAGAATTTGCCTGGGTTTATTCCACAAGAGGCCACGGTCACTTCCTGGTTGGGTAACCAACGGTGACACCACAGGGATTAATGCAAAGCGAGAACTCCGCCCTGCACTCTGGCTCACTGTTTAAAGTCAGTTTGCTGACAGCCAATAAGAATGCCACATGTACAATTGGAAAGGCGGTTGGCTGGATTTCATTGGCCTTAAAGGTCTCCATGCTTCATTGGTTTAACAATTTCAGAGTGGTCAGAGACCATATTATTATTTTCCTGATAATTTAGATGTGATATATTTATACTGCATTATTACCGAGGCTAGGGCACAGGAGGTGATGGGTGTGCTCAAAACTCGAAAAAGAATTATGGGTAATGAAAGGTCAGCGTGCTTGGGTCTTAAGGCCCCACCGCGCCTACTCTACAGCAGGTGAACTAGCTGGTAACCCAGACGTGAAATAAACCGCTCTCAATAACGGAGTGAAACCAAGAGCAGTTATTCATGCAAAAAAAAAAAAAAAAACAACATGTTGCCTTTCTTACTTTGAGCTTTAGCCTTTAGCTCACATTTTTTGCGAAAAGAATCTGAGCCCCCTGTCACTTGATTGGCTGTGCTTGCCAGTGGGCGGGGCAGTTCTCAGTTCCTGTTATCTGCGGGTGTGCAGCTGTGATGTGATTCTAGCTCCAGGGAAAAGACCACAGAACGGCAGGCAAACCTGAGAAATGACGGAACTCTCGTTACTAATTCCTGGTTCCAGTTCCGCCAGCAGGAAAAAGGCGCTATTGTGACATCACGAAGGCTGCCGACCTCACGCACGAAGCCTAGTTCAGATCGAAACTGAAGAGAGAAAGAGTTGGAAAGACCCGTCTGTCGATTTTTCTGGGGGAAAAAAAAAGCAGCTATTAACGTTTCTGAGTAAAGACTATGCAGCCCACATCGAAACGACGGTTAACAGATGAAATGACTGTTTTCACGACGGTGAGCAAACGAATGGTCGCTTGAGTGAAACCGTCTGATTCTTGAGAACACCATAAATCCGTCTCATCGCTTGACGACTCTTTCTGATCCGAGGGGGCTTTGGGAAGACAGTAGTCTCAGTAGAGAGGGGAGAGGCAGGGGTTGAGAGAGGAACTCAGGGCTGGGCGGAGGGAGGGGGTGTGTTAACGGGTTTGGGGAGGGCGCACAGATGTGAACTTGCTGACAGATGTGTGAGTAACAGATGCATTCTAACTGGGGTCAGAGTGACTATGAGGTGCAGAGAGACTGACCTTGGGGGGGGGGGGGGTGTTCACACTCGTGGAAACATCCACACCTTCACTGGACTAGTTTGGCGAGTTCAGTCATCTGTTAACCTAAAACTCGGCAAACTTTGTGAGTAAAAAGCGTGACGGCTACGTTTCCTTTTTAAGTCCAAAGTTAAAGGGTAACTACACTCTAGATCGCTTTTTTTTCTCGCTGTAAACGTGTTTGTATGCCTACCTTATAATGAAACTTATTCATGCATTCCGTTATTTCAACAATTCTGAAATAATATTGTATATCATAAGAAACTGGTAGAAAAGCGTCTTTGTGCTGCCCCTAATGGTTGAAATTTCCTTTCTGCTCTCCACACTGCCCCCGCCCCAATCGTGATGTCAGAGTACCTCTTTGGAGGTACCGCTACGTCATATGGAAAATTGTTGTCGCCCACAACGGAAACAGCCGGCACCTGATTGGTTAGACCCGCTACGTTACATTCGTTTCGCCTCCACGTTTTTAAACCAGAACAACGTGGCGTACGATTCAATTCTCTTATTCCACCTAAATAGTCCACTAAAATATATTTCTGAAAATATTTTAGGTGAGAAATAAGCCATGGAGTTGCTGAATCTTGATTCATATTTGATGTGCAATGTCTAGTTTGACAGTTTGATCCAAGTTATACAAAATCATTTGTACAATGTACGTTAATTTATGCAAATGACGATGGACACAGCTCCTCCGCCCCCACCCCTCTCCCTCGCACACCCCACAAAGTATTTTTCAAAATTGTGTAGTAGGCGGAGACAGGCTGAGACAGTGGGTGTAGTTACTTTAAGGACAAATGTTGATTGTTTCTGTTATGGAAATGTGTGGAAAAAGTGGCTGAAACAGCTCTGATTGGGTTCTACTGAGCTCTCTTTGACCCAGTGGGTCACCTGATTCAAACCCTGGCACGGGATTGGAGCAGGACTCTCCGGGTGAACGCAGTGCAATTAAAGCCTCCTAGCCCGCTCGTGGCCGCCATAATCACCATCCCAAATGTGCGCCGCACGCATCCCGCCGGGCGCTAATGACCACGGTTTGTTCGGCGGGTCGACTGAGGAGTGGGGCCATTACTGAGCGCACCGATGATGAAATTCCCTCACTGGCCCCGCCCCCAGAGGCATTTATTGGCCGAGGGGGTGAAATGACACCCTGGCAATGGCATAAATTTAAAAAAGGAGCTTTGGAGCAAATTTTTGGGAATTCTTTGGAAAGTTTTTTTTCCAAAATGCAGTGTTCTAGAACTCCATTGCTTTCATTCACCAGTAGTGATTGTTACATCAGCATTATAATGTTCAGTTAAGAACATTGCAATCACGTATGTGGCGATCTTACACCTTAAAGGGTTAACTAAGGCTTCAGTAGCAGTCGTCGTGGCTACCCCCCCCCCCCCCCTCCCCCCCCTTCAAGTCTGAGAACAGCAGGCCACCTTCCGTTCCTTCTTTTACAAACAGGAAACAGAGAGAACAGGCCTTCGGGAGATCACAGATGACCCAATATAAATGAAAAACAAACACAACTAGTCAGCAAGAGCTGACAGCGCGAGGATGAACTCCAGTGACTCACGCCGCAAACAACTAATAAAAAACACAGTTCTGCACTGGAACAATAAACACAACAAAATCACAGTACACATGACCTCAGTCAACATAAATATGTACAATAATAAGCGAAAGGATAGTTTATTGAGCATATTTTTTTCTGATCAGCGGATGTATCTGGAGCAGTTCCAATTAGGGCGGCAGTGTAGTATAATGGTTAAGGAACTGGCCATGTAACCGAAAGATTGCAGGTTCAATTCCCAGGTAGGACACTGCTGTTGTACCCTTGAGCAAGGTACTTAACCTGAATCGCTTCAGTATATATCCAGCTGTATAAATGGATAATATGTAAAAAAATAAAATAAATGCAAAAAAGTTATGTAAGTCGCTCTGGATAAGAGCGTCTGCTAAATGCCTGTAATGTAATGTAATGTAATTAAACAGCTAAAACAGCTCCTAACAGCTACAGACTATTCCTCTGTTTCACGTGATGTCACTTCCTGTGTTTCCCCACCATGCAAGTCTACACTGGCTGAATCCCATTCTCTGGCCACACAGACTCATGAGTGCTCATGGCCGTCCCATTGGGAAAACAGCTTTTTTGGCAAGTCTTTCCGCACCCTCTTTTTCCAAGTCCGCATCAATGCAGGACTTGCCCCCAGAAATGCACCATTAAAGACTGCAAGTCCACAGTCCAGAGGGCTCAGCATGGGATTCAGCCAATGTGGAACTGTTACACACGCTCTCATCCAATGACCGGAACCTGTCTGAGGTCCAGGTTAACCATGGGGGTCTTAAGCATTAGAATTCCGCATGTGGAGTGTACCCATAAAAAGTCAGCTGGGTGAACCCTAAAAATGAGGCCCGCTGAGCATGTAGCATCCATCAACAAAGCTGAACACCTGCTCTTTTCTGAGCTCAAATCAATAGAAGTGGTTTGGACCGGACCCATGTATGAGCTCTGTTCAAGCAGAGGGAACTACAAAAATAGAACTACAAATCCCAGCACTGGTGGCATTGCCATGGTGAGGAGCCGGGCAAGCAGAAGATACCACATAAAGAGCCACATCAGTATTCAAGGGGAAGTCTGAGCACAGAGAACCGAGAGCAGCTGAGAGCGCAGGTGGCATGTGACTGAGGAAGAGGATGAGGTAGACTACGCACAGCCACAACGAAGAGTTTCCTGTTTGATCCTGGCCACCATCAATCTGACTCCATGATCTCCATTGAACCCAATAAAAAACCAAATGAGAGAAACAAAAAAAAATAGGGACTTTCTGGAAATCATGAAATCAAAGAAATACAGGAGGTCTTTAATAACGGACACTCAGCTGTGTGAACTTTGGAACAAGGTTTTCCGTCCCACGCAAACGTGCCCCGCCTTTCCCCCACAGGCCCGATAAAGGAGCCCACTCCCCTAAATCCCGGCAACAGGCCGCGTCCACGCCATCAAAGCTACCGCAGAACACGCCGGCTCCTCTAACGCGGAACGTCGCAGCTCATCGAAGGCGAGACGGGGAAAAAAAGGCGGAAACTTATCCTCCCTGGGAAGCTACACTGCTGTAAGTCACGTCCGGAATCGGGTTTCCCAGAATGCACCGCTGTCCAGATGGCCGGTTGCCCGGGGCTACCGAGGAAGGCGCAGCCCGAGAAGCCGCTGCGGATCATTCAGAGGCTCCGGTTACACCGGGACCGGATCCGTTTACGAGAGGCCTTCACAGGCCATGCCAGAGAAACCGGCAACAGCAACAGCTGGATGGCAGTTTGTATTCACTCTGCAGTTCTGATTCAGTCACTCTGCAGCTCTGATTCACTCACTCTGCAGCTCTAATTCAGTCAACATGCAATTCTGATTCACTCACTCTGCAGTTCTGATATGCACTTACTGTACGTCGCTTTGGATAAAAGCGTCCGCTAAATGAATGTAATGTAATGATTCACTCACTCTGCAGTTCTGATTCACTCACTCTGCAGTCCTGATTCACTCACTCTGCAGTCCTGATTCACTCACTCTGCAGTTCTGATTCAGTCACTCTGCAGTTCTGATTCAGTCACTCTGCAGTTCTGATTCAGTCACTCTGCAGCTCTAATTCAGTCAACATGCAATTCTGATTCACTCACTCTGCAGTTCTGATTCAGTCAACATGCAGTTCTGATTCAGTCACACTGCAGTTCTGATTCAGTCACTCTGCAGCTCTAATTCAGTCAACATGCAATTCTGATTCACTCACTCTGCAGTTCTGATTCAGTCACTCTGCAGTTCTGATTCAGTCAACATGCAGTTCTGATTCAGTCAATATGCAGTTCTGATTCACTCACTCTGCAGTTTTGATTCACTGACTTTGCAGTTTTGATTCACTCACTCTGCAGTTCTGATTCACTCACTCTGCAGATCTGAGGAAGAACGGAAATTAGGTCTGTAATGTGTGTGTGTGTGTGTGTGTGTGTGTGTGTGTGTGTGTGTGTGTGTGTGTGTGTGTGTGTGTGTGTGTGTGTGTGTGTGTGTGTGTGTGTGTGTGTGTGTGTGCAAGAGAGTGAGTGTGAGCATGTGTGATTCCACCTCAGGGAAGCCACGTGCTAGCTGTATCACTTGTGCACAGCCAACACCACCTGCCATTTGGAGCCAAAATGGCTACGTTGCATTACATTGCACTCATTTAGCAGAAACTCTGATCCATTAGTGGCTTACAAAGCGTGTAGGTAAGTGAATTTAAATGACAGGAGTGGGTAAGGACAGAAGGCTCGTAGCGCTGCTAGAAAAAGAGTAGCAGTGTGATCATCACCAACTAAACGGTTACTGTAACTATCCAATCATGACCTGTAATATCACCTCCATTAAAATCGGGCCAATCAGAAAAACCGAATAAGGTCAGCCGTCTGTGCTAGCCAATGACGGCACGTGGGTTGGCACGAGTGTTGATCTCATCTCGTCCCTTAACTCAACCCCATAATAAACCCCACACCCCGCCCCTCCACCCCACCCTCAGCTCAGGAACATCGTTCATTACAGGGTTAATGACCCATGAGGAATGTGATAAGGCATAACGCGCACTACAGAATGACCCTGTGTGTAAGTAAAGGGGAGAAAAACACAGGAACGCACCCCCCCCCCGCCCGCCCCGCCGTGCTAACGCTAACGCCAGCGCTCACAAAGGATCCTTTATGACCACCAGCAATTAACTAATGGGCGTAAATGGTGGCCTAATTGTTTAAGTGCATTTGGGCACATTAGAAAAGTACCATGCAGGAGGAAGGGGTGGGGCTGGGAGGGGGATAATCCAATGAGCAGAGATACAGGAGAAAGAGGGGGTGGAGCAGGGTTCTGCACATTTTTCCATAATACCTTCAGCTGATCTTCCCAACTGTTTATCAGTGAAATTATTGCATTACATTACAGGCATTTAGCAGACGCTCTTATCCAGAGCGACTTACACAACGCACACACTCACACTCACCCAGATAGACACACACAGACACACTCTCTCTCGCTCTCTCTCTCTCGCTCTCTCTCTCTCTCTCACGGAAGCACTTGCACAAACACACACACACATACTCTCTCACACACTCACACACACACACACACACACACACACACACACACACTCTCACCTCATAGTGATAGTCCATACAGGTCAGGTCCCTCCAGCAACGGTCGCCTCTGATCTTAATCAGTCCCTGTTAATAAAGAGAGGTGGCCTGTTACAGAGAGCCCAAACATATACCACACACACACACACACACACACACACACACACACTCAAAACAAGAGACATACTAAGCAACACACACAACACTACACCGCAAACACACACAAAACTACACATATTCAAAACAGACATCCAAAATAACAGACATCTAATTTCAACAAACATCCAAAACAACACATATCTAAAATATATTGACAACAACAAGCCTCAAAAACTTTAAAAACCTTTAATCGCTCAGATTTAAGATGAACAAGTGAAGTGAATTACATCCGTATAACACCATTCAAATGTTTGATCAGCTTGTAGACAAATGTCACACAAGCATAAAATAATTAAAGAGAACCTGGCTGACATAGGCTGAATAGAATAGCTCTGACGTGTGGAAGTTAAGCTATAATCCAAAACTCATACACAACATTTACAGAAAATTCTCCCTTCTTCTGGCTTCTATCTGTATGACCAACTGGTATAATGTGAAATAGGCGTGTGTAGTGCACCCTGCAATAGCTCAGTCATGGCATAATGCCATTGTGTAGGCTGTTTACATTTGGTTAAAGTAAAAGAACAAAAAAAAAAAAACCTGCAGGAATTCACGGGCAGTATTTTGAGGAACTTCATAACTTTAAAATTCGGTAAATTGTTGTACCGTCACTCACGCATGCAATGTTTGTTTGTTTTCTTTGAAAAGGACAAACTCATGAAGAGAAGCACCATATTTTCACTTCCGTTGTTTCTTTTCGGCGGACGGTGCAATGAAACGCATCGCCAGGCGACTGCAACAGCAGCGGCTAGCCTGGGGTGTGGGGGGTAGTGGGTGTGGCGGGGGCGGGGGGGGGGGATCAAATGTATGCGCTTCTTTATCTGTTCCAGGTGGCACGCTGCCGCTAACAAACAAGCGGAACGTTCCAGGCATGCGATGGCCAGGCCACCCGGAGGCACGCGTATTTAACGCATGCAAATACCGCCTGCAAAAAACCACCATACAGCAGTCTGAGTACGGTACTGTACCATCCCCGACAGCAGGGGGCGCTGTGCTCTACCCACACACACACAGAACCATGGCCCAGTATTGGCCAATGTAAATAGGAGTCAGTGGCTGTGTCCGAATCAGACCCCTACACTCTTTTGAGGGCGCATATTTGAGTCCACTTCGTCAAAAAGCTTTTGAGTGGGCGACTTTTTCTCACAAATGGGGGCACTTAAAATACCAGGATGAACCCCTTATTTCTGGGTTTTGTTGAGGGAATTCAGGAGCACACTCATCTGCAGAACTGTGCACTCACCCGACAATTTCAGTAAGTAACTCGGAAGTAAAGACGTAAAAGACGTAGAGCGTATATGCATATCTATGTTACAAGAGTGGGTCACATTACGAAATACTCTTTTATTTTTGTTAATTCTATCTTCATTCATAGTCTACACTTTGTAACAATTGTCACATGTTAACTGATTGATATTCTCAATAAAAATAAAAAAATTAAAAAAGATATTACAAACTACTTCCTCACTAGTTTGGAAAGAGTTTTGCGGGATTTCTTTCGCACACTGCTTGCAATGTGAGGGGGACAGGGCACATAGTAGACAGGGGTCTGAGTGGACAGGGGACAGTGGACAGGGAACAGGGCTCTGATTCCGACACAGCCATAGTCACGTGAAGAGCCAAACCACACACTAAACCAGGAGTCTCAAACTCCAATTCCCAGAGGGCCACAGTGTCTGCTGTTTTTTTGTTTTTTATTATTCTTTGGTGTGTTTCAGAAATTAGATATTTAACTGAAGTCACTGATTGGCTACGTGAGAGCACACACCTGGTTTTCCAAGGCCCACACTGGCTGCTGATTGAAAGGAAACCACAAAAACGGCCACAGACACTGCAGGTCTGAGAGACACACAATGCATTTAATAGGTGGCGATGAAGCCAAGCAACGGCTTGACTAACTGACAGCTATGCACCAGACTTCACCAGACATCACGTCTGTGCAACGGGCAAATGGTAGTGTTCATTTGCAAGAAAAATCTGCTCTCCAGCAGCTAAGTCATAAGCTCAATAAGATTAATAAATTTAAGAACAAGGAAGTAATGTACACACAAACAGAAATCATATAGGTTCTCTGATCAAAAACCCCTGTACCAGGCTGGCTCATTATACCCCTTTCCCACTGTAGAGCTGGAACCAGGCTGGCTCATTATACCCCTTTCCCACTGTAGAGCTGGAACCAGGCTGGCTCATTATACCCCTTTCCCACTGTAGAGCTGGAACCAGGCTGGCTCATTATACCCCTTTCCCACTGTAGAGCTGGAACCAGACTGGCTCATTATACCCCTTTCCCACTGTAGAGCTGGAACCAGGCTGGCTCATTATACCCCTTTCCCACTGTAGAGCTGGAACCAGGCTGGCTCATTATACCCCTTTCCCACTGTAGAGCTGGAACCAGGCTGGCTCATTATACCCCTTTCCCACTGTAGAGCTGGAACCAGACTGGCTCATTATACCCCTTTCCCACTGTAGAGCTGGAACCAGACTGGCTCATTATACCCCTTTCCCACTGTAGAGCTGGAACCAGGCTGGCTCATTATACCCCTTTCCCACTGTAGAGCTGTTTCCCACTGTAGAGCTGGAACCAGACTGGCTCATTATACCCCTTTCCCACTGTAGAGCTGGAACCAGACTGGCTCATTATACCCCCTTTCCCACTGTAGAGCTGGAACCAGTATAAGTAAGTATGTATAGTATAGTAAGGATGAGAGGGGGAGAGAGAGAGAGAGAGAGAGAGAGAGAGAGAGAGAGAAACCTCTTCACAATAGGGAAAAAAGTAATTGAACACTGTACAAATTATAATTATTTTGGCCTGAAAATAAATTATACAGGAAATTTAAACCTGGCAGTGAATGAACTGAAAGAGAAAGCACGCAGGGCATTCTATGCTATAAAACGTCAAATCCAACTACAAATTCCAATCAAAATTTGGCTAAAACTATTAGAATCAATAATCGAACCAATTGCCCTATATGGCAGTGAAGTGTGGGGTCCGCTTACAAAGCAAGATTTTGACGAATGGGACAAACACCAAATTGAAACCCTGCATGCAGAACTCTGTAAAAATCTAGGGCAGAATTAGGCCAATATCCATTACTAATCAAGATACAAAAGAGGGCAATTAAATTTTGGATACATCTAAAAAATAGCGACACAAAGCCCTGCAATGCCAAGAGCTGAGCAAAGTAAAGAGTCCTCTCACACAGCTGGTCCTGAGGCTCAGTTCACTACCCACCCCTAACACCCCCCAATCTCAGGACAGCATCACCATACATTCAATTAGAGTCAATCAAATTATAGCACAACACAAACAAAACTACACCACCTATTGGGACACACAAACACAAGCGCAAAGCAAAATGCAATGCTATTTGGACCTAAAAAGACAGTACACCATGGCAGAATATCTGACTACGGTGACTGATAAGAAACTAAGAACTACCTTGACAAAGTACAGACTCAGTGAGCACAGCTTGGCTATCGAAAAAGGCCGGCATCGGCAAACATGGCTTCCAAAGGAAGAAAGACTGTGCAAACATTGCCATCTCAACAAAGTTAAGACAGAGCTGCACTTTGTCACAAAATGTGAAAAATACACTCAAATTAGAAATAAATACTTTCCCAAAATAAATCAGAGATACCCTCAATTAAAAAATTTAACAAACATCCAAAAACTCCCCATCCTCTTAGTAGAGGAGACCGTGCTGTGACCTGGCGGCACAATATATAGCTACCTGCCATCGTCTTAGGGACAGTGAGTAACAGGAATCAATATAACTATGTACAATTTCCACATTTATATATTAATTCAATTACTTTATTTAGTTGTGTAATTTTAATTTTTATATTTATTATATTGACTTTATTATGTATTATTATAAAACCACATTTGTCGTTCTCCATCATCATTATTATCATTGCCATTAATTATTATTATTATTATTTTTAATTGTATTTTGTTATATCTTTCATTGTTGCTACTTCTAAATTCATAATTTAAGAAGGGTCCTTGTTTTCAGGTATGGTTGCTGTTCATTCGTTTCTACTCTTTGCTGTTTTGTATTGTGCAGTGTTAGATAGTATGTCTAGTTAGTATGTCTTGACCTGTTTTGATGCTTTGGCAATACGGATATGTAATGTCTTGTCATGCCAATAAAGCTAATTGAATTGAATTTAGAGAGAGAGAGAATTTTTTTGAATTTAAAAACCAGCTTTATTGTTATCTCAATACATATTCAAATGACGCTTAAAATTTACTCACAAGAGCTATAAAAAATGAGAGGACAGAGAGGGAAAAGAAAGAAAAAGAAAGAGAGCGAGACAGACAGAGAGAGAGAGAGAGAGAGAGAGAGAGAGAGAGAGAGAGAGAGAAAGAGAAAGAGAGACAGAGAGGGAGAGAGGGAGAGAGGGAGAGAGAAAGAGAGAAAGAGAGAGACAGAGAGGGAGAGAGGGAGAGGGAGAGAGAGAGAGAAAGAGAGAGACAGAGAGGGAGAGAGAGAGAGAGAAAGGGAAATAGGGAAGAAGAGAGGGAGAGAGAGAGAGAGAAAGGGAAAGAGGGAAGAAGAGAGGGAGAGAGGGAGAGAGAGAGAGAGAGAGAGAAAGGGAAAGAGGGAAGAAGAGAGGGAGAGAGGGAGAGAGAGAGAGAGAGAGAGAGAAAGGGAAATAGGGAAGAAGAGCTCTCATGTCCTTCATATCGTTAGTAGCCATTTAAATTTTATGTTAATTTACATTTTATGTTAATTTTCTTCGCCATAGCTATAGAGATGTGAGGTCATGCCAAGAATGCATATTTGAATTTGAGATGAAGAGAGGGAGAACGACAGCAATCCAGGAGGCAGAATGAGAGGGGAGAGGGGGTCAGGGGTCACCCCATTTAGGCAGCAGATCCCTCCTCTCTCTCACACACAGTCTGGGGAGCCCGGTCAGAAAGGGTGTCTTTCTTGGGCCCGTCTTTCCCTAATGCAATAGAGCACATTACTATAATTGAGCTCCACATTACTGATCGGGATGGGGCAGATCGAGCCGGAGGGGGTGTTAGGGTTGGAGGGGGGGTAGAAAATTTTGCTGACGGGAATAACTAATTCATACGTATTGCTATTTATCCAAGTGCATTCTTGCATTTATGACATTAAGTCTAATCAAATTTGGAGTCCTGGAATGTTTTTGTTTTTTTTTACACAAAAAATGTGATTCCACTAATGTGAGAATATGTCTCTCAACCGCCCTCCCAGATAACCCCAGCAATAAAATTCACCCTGCTCACACCTTGGATTTGGTCTCTCCAAGCGCCACTGTCTACCTCCCTCCAGCTGACACGATGACACATTCTAGCAACAGCTAACCTTGCCGACACAAATGTGTTTTTACATTCTAGCAACAGCTAAGCTTGCCGACACAAATGTGTTTTTACATTCTAGCAACAGCTAACCTTGCCGACACAAGTGTGTTTTTACATTCTAGTAACAGCTAACCTTGCCGACACAAGTGTGTTTTTACATTCTAGCAACAGCTAACCTTGCCGACAGACGTGTGTTTTTACGCAAAACCTCTTCCCCATTTTCAAAAAGCACTTACTGTCGACGGGACAGAGGACCTGACAAGTACTTTATGTTTAAAAAAAAAACGAAGATCATTTGAGGCGCTCAATTTCCAGACCCAAACCAGAAGAATGCAAGTTTGGCCACGAGAGATCTCAACAACAGTCGTTATGGTAATAACTCACTGAGATGAAATCACCAAAAAGGAAGCAAAAGAAAAATAAATGACTCGAAGGGCAGGGGAAAAAAAAAAAAAAAACCTGATCTGAAAATAAAAGTTATTGAATGACAACGAAATAAGAGAGTTTTGGAGGCAGAAGCCCATGACTCCATGGCAACGGAATGAAAAAGGCCAAATAAAGAGCTGAAAGACGCAAAGGATTAAAGCTCTGTAATTTAGAACAGACAAATCAGCCGGGACACGTCCTGTGGATTATTCCTGCGAGGGACATCCACGTTTCTGAAAATCCATAGAAGCGGATGCATTCAACCCCTTCTCTAGCACCACCGTCTTTGGAACACAAGCCCGAAAATAAAACGGTTACTGTTCTTGAACCCCTTTGATCCTGGTCTCTTCTGTAAGGTGACCCTTAGGAGTTTGTCTTCCAGGAGTCAGAATTACTCTTAAGTATCACTGAAACAGAAGTAACAAACACACTGGAAATCGAACGTGTTTTTTTCCTTGCCGAAAAGATTATTATTTTATTTTTTTTCTGGGATAAGGACACTGACTTTACTGTTATTCGTGTCATATGGAGTCGTCGTTTTGATTGAGCCCGTTTTGTGTCATGTTACAGAATAAGGAACCGTTGTCGCTATAACATTGGGATCCTAAAATAGTTTATAGACATAGAATCGTGAGTTTTAACACTTTCAAACGGTATATTGGCATATACTGTATATATAACGGTATATACTTCCGGGCCCGAATACAGGCCGGTGTTGGTTAAAGGGTTAAAAGCTGAATTAACCACACAAAGACGCCTCAGGGTCTCAGGTACATGACAGCAGAGTACAGCATTCTGGATCGACTTTCACGAGTCAGGGGTCAGGGGTCAGGGGTCAGGGGTCAGGAACATTGACGTGAACGTGGACTTCAATCCCTTCAATCCTGCACTCCAAATATGGCGCACCATACACCCACCACACCCTGGACCCACCCCATATCCCAAACCGCTCACCCCACGCTACATCACACATCCGAAATCCCACAGCCACCGCCTCACAGTCCCCAAATTACATGCCCCCTCACCCCATAAATAACACCCAAAATCAGAAATAGCAAAGCAGCTCCCTCACAGGACAACCCTGAGAGAAGGGTCATTTAAATGGAGCGCTCTGGCCCCGCCCTTTCCCCCTGCAGGCCTGGGGGACAGAGAGGCATGCTGGGATAGGAACAGGATGAAGGATTTGAGTCAGCGTTTGATCCCAGTCCCACTGACCCAATCACATCCTGTTTAAGAATCATCCGTTTGAAACTGATCCACACCGACATGGTCCCCGCGGTAATATATACACACACACATGGACATACACACCATAATCACACACACACACACATACACACATACACACACATACACACACACACACACACACACACACACCATAATCTCACACACACATGGACATACACACCATAATCACACACACACACACACACACACACACACACACACACACCATAATCACACACACACACACACACACACACCATAATCACACACACACACACACACACACACACATGGACATACACACCATAATCACACACACACACACATACACACACACATGGACATACACACCATAATCACACACACACACACATACACACATACACACACATACACACACACACACACACACACACACACACACCATAATCTCACACACACACACACACACACACACACACATACACACACACACACACACACACACACCATAATCTCACACACACACACACACACACACACACACACACACTACACACATACACACACATACACATACACACACACACACACACACACACACATACACACATACACACACATACACACACACACACACACACACACATACACACATACACACACATACACACACACACACACCATAATCTCACACACACACACACACACACACACACATGCACCATAATTTGTAAGAAATCCCTACACTGCTTTTAAGGACCCGTACTGAAGAGAGGCTGAAACTGAGGCATATGATCTTTCTCCTCTGCAGACTACAAGTGAGAAAACAAACTCGAGTAAATCAAAGAGCAGGAAATAAAAAGGCATAAATCACATTAAACTGCAGCAGCTTAAAGAGCATCTTTCACAGAAAAAATAAGCATATTATTTATGCTCATGCATCTACCGCACATCACAAACACACAAAATTTATTTTAGACCCCCCCCCCGCCCCGCTATTTTTACCATTCATGAAATGAGAGAATTGTTTTTACCGCAGATTCAGCTTTTGCAAAACTAGCAGCGATGACGCAGAAATAAAAGGTCGCAAACGGATTACACGATAATTGGGTAACGTTGTGTCCTTTTACACAGACCTGAAACATGGAGGGGGATTTTTTAAAATTATTTATTAAATTTTTTTTTATGATCAGCATAAATGGGGAAACACAAGAAAGTTGCTATAGAGAAATTCTTTGTCTTACAGAGAGGAAGGCAAAAATAACGACAGTCGTCAATTTGGCCTTTTTCAGAATTACTATGCTACGTTTGTCGCACGGTATCTCCTGCGGCAACGAACAGATAGTTTGGCAATCTATAAATAACGGAAAATTATTTGGGGAGACGTCTTGGGGGTGTAATAGACGTCTTCTGATCGTCTCTGTGATTGGTGTTTCTTTGCTGGTGGAAAATAAATGTGGGCCGTGTGTTTTTAACAAAATGCAAATAATTTTTTTATCTCCTGTGCGACCATAACTGCAGTCATATCCCTTGCTGCATATTAGTCTCACCTGTATTATTAGCTATACGGAAAAAACACACAAAAATGTTCAATTGTAGATCTTTTTACATTATATACACGTTTTTATATTGCACGGTGGCTTCAGCACACAAAGAATTCTTTTAAAAACCAACTGACTTTAGACAGTAGAGCACACCAAACACCCTTCTAAGTAGTACTGTATAGTAGAGCAATGTTCTGCTGCTTTGCTAGAAGGGTGTAATAGAGTAAATTGTGGGAAACTCCAGAATGTTTTCCCTGTAACTGGGCGGGTCTATGATATTTTTCACTCCAGCAAATTGTTTTTAACCTGATTTATGTCCACATTCTGCAGTAATATACAGCAAAAAAGGAAGGGGGAATTGTGGAGGGGGGAATCTTTTATTACGCACGGCTAGCCAGAACCTAGACCCAAGCCAGAATTTTAGGAGAATAACATAAGACACATAGTTAGCCCTTTAAATGAGCTCTATAAGGTCTGAAAGGTCCAGTGTGCGAGCCATAAAGAGGGCAGAGACAGAACCCAAACCAGCCAAAGGGGGCAGAGACAGACCCAACCTCCGCTAACAGGCCCGAGCGGGGACAACAGTATAGGCTCCGATGGCAAAACAAACACCGATAATGTGCTTTACGGCTTACTGCTTTGAACACGGAAGCGTATGGACGTCAGCCGCCAGCTTTCCACTGATCTGGTTCAACTGGATCAAACTTGGACTTGGCTTCTGAAATAAATCGATGAATATGAGGTTAAAGTGTAGACTGTTAGCTTTAATTTGAGAGTATTTGCATCCACAATGTTTCAGTTAATTGGCCTTAATGTTTAGTGTTCATAAACTGTGCATAACACACAGTGCCGTAACAAGGCTTTGATCCAGTACCGATAAAAGATTTAGGGTGACTCTGACAGTGTCAGATTGGTTTACGCCTCATGTTGGACGCTTCTCCAGCGTGACGGTTTCATCTTGATCACGTTAACCTGAGTCACGGGTAGTAGCTTTTGAACCATGATGCTATTTCACAGTTTAAATGCAAGCAATGCTTCCTCTATTAAGCGTAAATGGCCAGTTGGCTTTGGGTTAACTCTCTGCTGCTAAATAGCTATTGACGCATCACCTGTGTGTATTACACCTTCTGTAAAAAGTCTCTGGGCTGAAGAGTACATGATAAACACTAGAGTACAGCGGCGGCCATTTTAACTTGTGACAGAGGGACTGACTCTTAGATGAATGCAGTACTGGGGAACCAAAAACAGAAAGAAAAAAATAATAGAATGCAAAAAAAGAAAACAAAAACCCCAGATTAAAAAGAAAAAAACAGAGGAGAAATACGATCCGTTCAGAGGCGTCTGCCAAATATAATCAAACGTCCTGAATACGGAAACACACATCAGAGAAGAAACGGGGGGAAAAGAATCCGCCTAACTGGATTTCAAATGTGACATCGGTAAAATAAAATACGCAATGTCTCACATTTTCAAAACTTCAATTAGTGGAAAAAAAGTTTGAGGGAAAAAGAGAGACAGAGGAGGGGAAGGGGGTGGGGGAGGAGGGGAAGGGGGTGGGGGGGTTGGCGAAGAAGACTCCCACCGTGCCTGAAGGATGAAGGACGTTCTCGGTTCCTTTCACATGCGCTGAAAAAAACGCTTTTACCGCCGAGGAGGATCGATAGCGAGCTGATGGCAGTGAACCACAGTCTTAAGCTCACATTTCCACCGCTGAAGAACCGGGTCAGACAGAGGGAGAACCGGGTCAGACAGAGGGAGAACCGGGTCAGACAGAGGGAGAACCGGGTCAGACAGAGGGAGAACCGGGTCAGACAGAGGGAGAACCGGGTCAGACAGAGGGAGAAGCCGGCGTCGTTTCTGCACTGAGGGAAGGCAATGTGCCACACCGCTACCTCGCTAATATCTCATTAGGCGTAACTCCTGCGGTTCTCTGCCGTTGTTCATTTAATGCAGTTTAATGTTCATTAGTGTCACACTCTTCTGGTTTATGGAACTTAATTTAATGTTCTATAGGGTCGTTCACAAGCTGCCAATTGAGTCGCCACGTCTTGCACCTGCTGTGTCTCTTGGGATTATACTCTCACCGCTCTGGGGAATTACTGCACTTTGACCCCTGACCTTTGCACTAGCGTCTGCACTGTGAGTGGCTCTGGATAAGGGGGTGCGTCCCAATATTCTTCACTCCCCACCTCCCTTCCTCCACTCCCCAACTACTACTCCTCCTTTCCTACCCGGAAATATGCAAAACTGCCTGAACGTTTTGAGTACAAGTATTTGCATGTACAGTATCCAATGTACATGACATTGCAGTTTGTGTCGAGACATTAATTAATATGTAACCATTAATACGTAATTAAGATGTAATTAGCGACATTAGATTAAAACAGAAAGATCCGTTTCCGGGGGCACGGAGTAGAGGAGTGGTAGTGGAGGAAGAAAGGTGGCATTTTTCAAATATTGGGATGCACCCAGAGAGTCTGCTAAAAGGTAGCAATGTAATGTAAATTAGGGTAAAGTACCATACCCTGGAATGCGGGAAAGCGGAGTAAAGCTGACAGAAAGAAGCATAGAGGCTAATCTAAAGCACGCTAACTGAAAGAATTGCACATGAAGGCCACACTTACAAATGTTCTACCAGACTTGAACTCAAGATGGTATGAGGAAGATGAGGAGGAAGATCATTTACCAAACTGTACTGACCAGCCAGATCCCGTCTATAGATTCTTAACTAAACCGATCTTTTGACTGATCCTTTACCAAACTGTACTATAGATTCTTAACTAAACCGATCTTTTGACTGATCCTTTACCAAACTGTACTATAGATTCTAACTAAACCGATCTTTTGACTGATCCTTTACCAAACTGTACTATAGATTCTTAACTAAACCGATCTTTTGACTGATCCTTTACCAAACTGTACTATAGATTCTTAACTAAACCGATCTTTTGACTGATCCTTTACCAAACTGTACTATAGATTCTTAACTAAACCGAGCTTTTGACTGATCCTTTACCAAACTGTACTATAGATTCTTAACTAAACCGATCTTTTGACTGATCCTTTACCAAACTGTACTATATATTCTTAACTAAACCGATCTTTTGACTGATCCTTTACCAAACTGTACTATAGATTCTTAACTAAACCGAGCTTTTGACTGATCCTTTACCAAACTGTACTATAGATTCTTAACTAAACCGATCTTTTGACTGATCCTTTACCAAACTGTACTATATATTCTTAACTAAACCGATCTTTTGACTGATCCTTTACCAAACTGTACTATAGATTCTTAACTAAACCGATCTTTTGACTGATCCTTTACCAAACTGTACTATAGATTCTTAACTAAGCCGATCTTTTGACTGATCCTTTACCAAACTGTACTATAGATTCTTAACTAAACCGAGCTTTTGACTGATCCTTTACCAAACTGTACTATAGATTCTTAACTAAACCAAGCTTTTGACTGATCCTTTACCAAACTGTACTATACATTCTTAACTAAACCGATCTTTTGACTGATCCTTTACCAAACTGTACTATACATTCTTAACTAAACCGATCTTTTGACTGATCCTTTCCCAAACTGTACTATAGATTCTTAACTAAACCGATCTTTTGACTGATCCTTTACCAACCTGTACTATAGATTCTTAACTAAACTGATCTTTTGACTGATCCTTTACCAAACTGTACTATAGATTCTTAACTAAACCGATCTTTTGACTGATCCTTTACCAAACTGTACTATATATTCTTAACTAAACCGATCTTTTGACTGATCCTTTACCAAACTGTACTATAGATTCTTAACTAAACCGATCTTTTGACTGATCCTTTACCAAACTGTACTATAGATTCTTAACTAAGCCGATCTTTTGACTGATCCTTTGCCAAACTGTACTATAGATTCTTAACTAAACCGATCTTTTGACTGATCCTTTACCAAACTGTACTATAGATTCTTAACTAAACCGATCTTTTGACTGATCCTTTACCAAACTGTACTATAGATTCTTAACTAAGCCGATCTTTTGACTGATCCTTTGCCAAACTGTACTATAGATTCTTAACTAAACCGATCTTTTGACTGATCCTTTACCAAACTGTACTATAGATTCTTAACTAAACTGATCTTTTGACTGATCCTTTACCAAACTGTTCCAGCCAGCAGAGCCCTGCTTAAACTGATCTAGCAAATGGATCCAAGCGATCCAGCAAGAGCATTATTTACAAAACTGATTAAAAACTAATAATCCTTTGGCATTATTCACAGACTGATCTAGTCAGTGCACATTGTTTTTATCAGAAGCAGAAGCCTTTCACCCGTTTATTTTGAGACTTCCTATTTCATCCAACAGCAGAGTCTCCTAACAAAACTGAATTAAAATCAAAGTCTGGTTCTTCCTTTTCCTGGAGAACAAACTAATGTGAAAAACCTTGGCTTTTTCTTTCTTTTCCCCGTATGAAACACAGGTCGTAATTACGTTGTGTCTCGGGGAAATGAGTTGGATTTTTACAGTTGTAAGCACTTAAATAAAATTATGTTCTTGGCTCTGAAATGTTCGAAAAGGCACAGCCAGCCCCCCCCCCCCACACACACACACACCCGTGGCTGCCTGCCATGCTGGTCTGATAGGAAAACCACCTTGAGCGTCGTGGCAACCTCTGTGTTTAGCAGAAAACAGAACCCAGCCAATAGTCCTCACCATAGAGAGAGAGAAAAAAAGCCAGACAAGTCTGTCTGTCTATCTGACTGACTGTTTTTCATACACCATTTGAGAGGGTTGGGGGAGTAGAGGGGGTGCAGAGAACAGCAGGAGTGGTAATAAACCTCTCTCTCATAATGATGGGACCTGCTGTGACCTCCACAGGCCCAAACATACATGAGCACCAATGGGTTTCCGGGAGGGATCTGTTTTCAGTCCCTCTTAAATTAGGACACCATCTCCAGGATCTGTGTGGGGACTGCAGTAGGGCAAAGAACCAGGAACTGTGTGGGGACTGCAGTAGGGCAAAGAACCAGGAACTGTGTGGGGACTGCAGTAGGCAAAGAACCAGGAACTGTGTGGGGACTGCAGTAGGGCAAAGAACCAGGAACTGTGTGGGGACTGCAGTAGGGGCAAAGAAACCAGGAACTGTGTGGGGGACTGCAGTAGGGCAAAGAACCAGGAACTGTGTGGGGACTGCAGTAGGGCAAAGAACCAGGAACTGTGTGGGGACTGCAATAGGGCAAAGAACCAGGAACTGTGTGGGGACTGCAGTAGGGCAAAGAACCAGGAACTGTGTGGGGGACTGCAGTAGGGCAAAGAACCAGGAACTGTGTGGGGACTGCAGTAGGGCAAAGAACCAGGAACTGTGTGGGGACTGCAGTAGGGCAAAGAACCAGGAACTTGTGTGGGACTGCAGTAGGGCAAAGAACCAGGAACTGTGTGGGGGACTGCAGTAGGGCAAAGAACCAGGAACTGTGTGGGGACTGCAGTAGGGTAAAGAACCAGGAACTGTGTGGGGACTGCAGTAGGGCAAAGAACCAGGAACTGTGTGGGACTGCAGTAGGGCAAAGAACCAGGAACTGTGTGGGGACTGCAGTAGGGCAAAGAACCAGGAACTGTGTGGGGACTGCAGTAGGGCAAAGAACCAGGAACTGTGTGGGGGACTGCAGTAGGGCAAAGAACCAGGAACTGTGTGGGGACTGCAGTAGGGCAAAGAACCAGGAACTGTGTGGGGACTGCAGTAGGGCAAAGAACCAGGAACTGTGTGGGGACTGCAGTAGGGCAAAGAACCAGGAACTGTGTGGGGACTGCAAGTAGGGCAAAGAACCAGGAACTGTGTGGGGGACTGCAGTAGGGCAAAGAACCAGGAACTGTGTGGGGACTGCAGTAGGGCAAAGAACCAGGTTTGGAACTTTATTACTGACAGCTACCAGAAGTCTAAGGGCCAAATCAGCGTGACTGGGGAGTGACGCTCCAAGCGTGTTTCCAGAATGTTCCTAGAGCGTTCCCGGAACGTTTTTCCTCAGTGTTTACCAGTTTTGTTGCTGGGAATGTACCGAGAACATTCAGGTCCAGGGTGTTCCAGCCACGTTCCAGGCACGCTCCCAAGGTGCATCCCCATAGCATTTAATCCCAGAGAGTTTCTGGAGCATTCCTGGGATATTCCCGGAGCGTTCCCGGACATTGCAGGTACACCCTGGAGCATTCCCGAGGCGTTTTGGGAGCGTTTTTTCAGCAGAGGACTCACCGCCCCTAGCATGATGCGCACAATGAGCCATCGGAACAGCCAGACGGAGATCCGGGACGGGGGGCAGCGGAGAGGCACCTGCTCCAGACTCCACAGGGGGCACAGGAAGATCCCAAAAAGCCCGTCTCCAGGAGCTGACTCTCCCAACCTGAGAGAGACACAGTGCACATATTAATCACTTAGCAGATTATTTAGCCAAATAAGGTGACAACATTGGGTTGAAAAGTGAAAGGTTTTCTAAGTTTTCTAGCCGACAAGGGTGTAGCCAGGCTATATCTGGGTAAAACCTGAGCTATATGGGGGTTAGCCTCGTCCCTTTATGTGAAAATGCTAGATTTCCACCCTCTAGTTGTCTAGATTCTGTCAGGTTGCTCACTGGGTGATTTGTCTTTGCGGTGTTGTTCGATATGCATGTAGACTAACGTTAGCTATGATAGCTAGACAGCTAATGTTAGCATTCCTGCATTGCTTTATGCAGCTTTGCATGTAGACTAACGTTAGCTATGATAGCTAGACAGCTAATGTTAGCATTCTGCATTGCTTTATGCAGCTTTGCATGTAGACTAATGTTAGCTATGATAGCTAGAGAGCTAATGTTAGCATTCTGCATTGCTTTATGCAGCTTTGCATGTAGACTAACGTTAGCCATGATAGCTAGACAGCTAATGTTAGCATTCTGCATTGCTTTATGCAGCTTTGCCAGTGAATTCAGCCCATTTATTCATCGGATTCAACCGGCTGCACTTTTTATTTCTGAGCAAAAGATGGGTGGATTACTGGCTCAGGAGCCTGTAACCCCAGAATCTGACATCACAGGCAGACATAAAAACACTATTTAAAGGTTGTATCAGCGATTTTGGGTGGAAACATAAATGATCACATTCATCTAATTTTTCCATCACGATCCGCTAGCTGCCCGCCCCATAAGCAGGCCGTCAAAAAACCGCGTCTCTGTAGGCAGCCTATGCTCCGAGATCGTACCACAAAAAACAAATGGTACTACCAACCACTCAAAACCAAAATAAACAGTATTCCAACCAATCACAATGATCTGCACAAACGCTAATACTCTTATCTCGCTGAAATCTTGACGGATTTACAAACGCTTTGGTTTCTTACAAACGTTATTACGTGGTTATAATTCTGGATGCTTGAACACTATTTTTTAAAACATAACATAATTATTCATAAGTATGTTTGTTTGGGATTTCGCTTCAGAAGTGACGTCACCCAAAATCGCTGATACAACCTTTAAGGGCTATGAAATATATGTGAAATGACAAATTCATAGTCAATGTAATTTTTATTTTGGAGGAAAAGCAATACTTTTACTCTACAACCTCACTTAACTCACTCACTCACTCACTCACTCACTCACTCACTCACTCACTCACTCACTCACTCACTCACTCACTCACTCACTCACTCACTCACTCACTCACTCAGCTCACTCAGCTCACTCACTCACTCACTCACTCACTCACCTCACTCACTCACTCACTCACTCACTCACTCACTCTCACTCACTCACTCACTCACTCACTCACTCACTCACTCACTCACTCAGCTCACTCAGCTCACTCAGCTCACTCACTCACTCACTCACTCACTCACTCACTCACTCACTCAGCTCCACTCAGCTCACTCAGCTCAGCTCACTCTGCTCACTCGTCCTACAGGGCTGCCCTGATGTCAGCAGGTCCCAGTCAGTCAGACAGAAATGCAAATATTCTCTTTGCATTTTGCTTTGCATGTAGAGCAGGAGAGAGGGAAAGAGAAAGGGGGAAGAGAGAGAGAGAAGCCAGGCTTTGAATATCCAAATCAGGCCTGTTTTCACCCGTCTCCAGCCTGTCCGCTGTGCTGCTCCCATGCAAAGCATCCTGCAGCAGTTACCTTAACAGTGTGTGTGTATGTGTGTGTGTGTGTGTGTGAGCGAGGTGAGTGAGTGTATGAGTGTGTGTGTGTGTGTGTGTGTGTGAGAGAGTGCATGAGTGTGTGTGTGTGTGTGTGTCTGAGAGTGAGTGAAGAGAAAGAGAAGAGACAGGGAAATAAACCTGCAGTCTAACTATTCACTGATGTCCTAATGCTACTCCCACTACACAGCTCACTGTCTCTTCTAATGGAAGTGCACATCAGGACATTAGGAAGGGAGTGCACGGAACTGAACGCATCACAGTGCATGGAATGGAATGGGAACGCATCACAGTGCATGGAATGGAATGGAAACGCATCACAGTGCATGGAATGGAATGGAACGCATCACAGTGCATGGAATGGAATGGAAACGCATCACAGTGTATGGAATGGACCGCATCACAGTGCATGGAATGGAATGGGAACGCATCACAGTGCATGGAATGGAATGGAAATGAAACGCATCACTTTAATCACAGATCTCCATAGCGATGAACACAGAGAGCAGGGCGCTGGAGCAAGTACCCGGGTAAAGGGTTCAAGGGCCGATTTACGGGCGTGGTGCTGAAGCTGGCCCCCGCCTCTCTCTGGGGCAGCCATTACAGGTTACCCTGGTAACAGCAGGGGTGACTGAGGGAATGTAATGTGCCATTAAATCAAGACCATATTACCAAATTAGCCAGTGTGGGGGGGGGGGGGGGGGGGGGGGGGGGGGCTGGGTGAGTGAGTGTGTGAATACTGGCCTAGCAACCATGGAAACAGTGATATTAATTATTTTATTAAAGAATAGGGTCATAGGACCTTAGGTTCTGCTGTTTAAAATGACAGAGACTGCTTGGATAACACCGGTTAATAACATTATCATAGATAACAACCACCTCTAATATCAACCAGTACTGGATTAGTAACTGAGGAACCGACCATATTATCCATCCTATTAAAGACACTACATGGCCCTAGGGCCCAGGAATCCTCCCTGTGATTAATCAATACTGCAAATGTTCACAGGCATCACTGATCAATACCATCACAGCTATTAAGCACCTCTAAAAAGAGCTTGTCCTGGAGTAAAAACTGATGAAAACAAGGATGTTATCAGTTTCATTAAAGACGCCCCTGGGAGTCGTCCATTAAAACAATCAATAGTGTAATTGCTTAAAAGCAACACTGATCAATGGCATCATAGTGGATATTTACCATGTCTGAGGGAAGAGTGAAATTAATGTTCTGTTTTCTTAAAGCCCTGGGGAAAACACCGCAAAAAACATAAACCATCTCGCCTCAAAACTCATAAGCATAAGCATAAACTCGCAAACACAATATACAGTTATTAGTATTATTATTATTATAATGATAATATCTCTGTAGGATGATCGGCATTTACAAAAAAAATGGGCCAACGAGCATGCCTCCTGCAAGATTCGGTTCCCTAAACCTCCTTCTGTACAGGAAACAGGAAGTGACCCGGAGAACCCCTCGCTCCCAGTTATGTGACCTCCTGGCCGGGCCGCCGAGTGTGGGACGCTCCCTGGAGCTGTTCAAACCGACCCCCTCCCCCCCCCCCCCCCCCCCCCCCCCCCCACCCACCCAGATGTCACCAATTGCTGGGGGCAGTACAGGTGTTGGGGGCGGGGCAGGGCAGGAGCACGGACAAATATTTCACCCCTGGGGGTAAAAAAAAAGAGTGGAAACAGATATAAAAGCTGGATCCACAGCAATCAGAAGGCCGTTAGTGAAATTCTACAACGCCTTGCCCAAGCTCTGGAAAGTGCCATTTTTGTCACGTAATATTTAAAAAAAAGATAATATTGAGGTCCTTGGGAAAGTAGTGAGAGGGGCAACAAGACTAGCTGGAGTGTCTTAGCCTACCAGCCACATTCAATACCACCATCTAACCAGCCCCACATCCTAATGGCTTACTAATCGCTCTCTCTCTCCACCTCGGCTGACGCTTAGCGTAGCGCTCAGGTGCTAAGTGGCTGGCGTGCATCGCCCCGTCGGTGGCGGTTGAAATGAGTCACCCCCCCCACCCCTCCGCTTCACTGTAAAGCGCTCGGTGATCATGAGATGAACTGAGTAATAAAAAACACAACTGATTACAGCTATGGGACTATAGGGAGATATAAATAACTGCATCTCCTCAGTCTCAGATACCAGGAGACGGAAGATAAATGAGGGTTAAGATGGGCTGAATGTACTTCCTCCTGTTTAAAACATTATTAGTGTCGGCTCCCAGTTCTGGTTTCCCATATAGATTCCACACCAAACCCATAAACACTCACCCAGTGCAAAGCTCTGTGCTCTGTGACCAGCACTCTACACTGTTGTCAAACCTAATATACACACACACACACACACACACACACACACACAAAACACACACTTACAAACGCAAACAGAACCCAACAGACATACACAGACACACACACACAAACCCAAACTTATGATATTAATTATTATTGTACATGTAACATATTATACTGTATCTTCGTAACTGTATCTCACACTCTCTGTCAAACACACACAGACACGTACTCTGCTGTACAGTGTTTTACTGTATGCTGTGTGCACTAACATTAGCACAAAGGGGACATTCACAGAGTCCTTTCAGTTTTGACAGTTTGTTCCATTTTCAGACGCTTCTTCTGGGAGCAGGTGGGCGGAGCTTCGACAGCCTTTAAACTCTTAAAGGCACAGAGCGCTGATCTGAACAGAGATCCGTATGATGTCATCATCATAAAGAAAAATAAACAGAGAGAGTGAGAAAAAAAGAGTGACATAATGAGAGAGGGAGAGAAGGAGATAGAGGAAAGAGGGAGAGAGAAAAGGAAAGGAGAGAGAGGGAGTGGGAGAAAGAATGATGGAGAGGGAGGGAGTGAGAGAGAAGGAGAGGAGGAGAGAAAAGGAGGGAGAGGGTGAAAGAAAAGGAGTGGGAGAGGAAAGGAGAAAGAGAAAAAAAAGGATGAGAAAGAAGGGAGAGAAAAAATGAAAAAAGCAAAAAAAAAAAAGTGAGCAAAAGAGGGAGGAGAGAGAGAGAGAGAGAGAGAGAGAGAGAGGAGAATAGATCAAACTGTGTTCCCCACCCACACTAAGCAGAGAAGAGCTCCTGAGAGACTCAGACTGCCTGTAAATCACAGCATCACAGGCCAGAGATTAAAGGCTCAGCGTTCAGCAGCCCACCCCCCATCGCCCTTCCTCTAGACAACCCTGGTCCTGGAGTGCCAGAGCCGGGTCCTGGGTTTTGCCCCATCCAAACCTATAACGTAACTGGATTCATTTTAATTAATCAGGTGTAAATGAATGCAGGTGACCATGTGCTGGAGGCACTCAGCGTTTCACCATTCAGAATATTCAGGCTCAGACTTTTAATCATCCATCAAACTCCGACCCCTGCACTAGACCCTGGCTTTTCAATAGGACGTTCGCAGATACCAGAGTGTCATTGAAGATACTATAGGGGGTCCTGGCCGGAATTGATATGCAATGACTATATATAGATTTGGGGAAAATAATTCAAATTGTAAAACCTGTTTTTTTTTAAAATATATATAACCCTTTTAACTTATGATGGGGGTCCGCTGGATGCCTTTTTTGCCCGGGTTGAAAACACGTCCTCTACTCCTTCTCTCTCTGACACGATTCCATCACAAAAGATGGCTCTGTAACACAGTCAGTCACATCGCCCTCGTTCTTCCTTAAAAAAATTTTTAATTTCTTCATGTCAGTAAGTTCAAAGGTCAAGGTCAAGCAGGGGTCTGAGTTTCACACTTCCTGAAGCACAGAGGCCGCGGACGCCTCTAACCTGCGTTTTCATTTCCACCTGTTTGTTCTGCAGCTCCACTTCTTACTCTTTCCCTGGGACACAGATGCAGACGCTGAAAAGCTCACATTTCAAGGCCACAGTCCCTCTGATGTGCATTCTGCCTCTCTCTCCTTCCCTCTCTCCTTCCCTCTCTCTTTCCCTCTCTCTTTCACTCTCCCTCTCTCTCACACACACACACACACACACACACACACACACACACACACACAGTATCTGGCAGAGCACATACTGTAGACACAGTGCTGTTTGCAGGGAACACGCACACCCCGTTTCCCGTAAAAGCGACAGGCGTGGCTCGGCCTCGACCCCCCATCGACTCTGCCACCGCCCCGCCCCGCCCCGCCCCGCCCCGCCCCGCCCATACCATTCACAGGGCAAACGAGACGCATGACTTATGAGAGGAACGCAGAACCGAAAACACAGACGTCTGGAAAGAGACGGAACACCGCAGGATTTATCCAGAACACATGCAGAGAGACAGAGAGAGAGAGAAAGGGAGAGGGAGAAGAGGAGAAGGAGAGAGAGAGAGAGGGGGGGGAGAGAAAGAGAGGGGGGGGAGAGAGGGAGAGAGAGAGAGGGGGGGGGGAGAGAGAGAGAGAGAGGAGGGAGAGGGAGAGAGAGAGGGAGGGAGAGCGAGGAGAGAGAGACAGAGAGAGAGAGACAGAGAGAGAGAGACAGAGAGAAAAAGAAAAAGCGTTGAGAACATTAATAAAGTAAACATCCCTGTCCACAGCAGGACGAAGAAACAGGCCCGGAATGGGATTCCAGAGCCGGGCTGGAATGAGCGAGAGTTGGGCCACTGAGGGAGGCGCCCTCGCCAGAGACAGAAGACCACGCCGGAACACGCCGGAACACGCCATTCCAAAGAGTGGGGATCGCCAGATGCGCAGCCTCTCCTTAGACTCACATCACAGTCCAGGACTCCCTGAGCATCAAGAAGACACTTAGAAGCCACTTTAAAGGCTTTTAATGAGGCCCAAACAGAGCTTCCAGCTGAATCCCATGGTCTCGCAGCCATGAGGCACCCCACAGTTCAGACTGAATCCTGACTATGATACGATGCTAAACAGCGGCCTCCTCTGGTCAGTTGGGAAACTCCATGCTGCTTATGGCAGCTAAGAATTAATAATGAGAAGAATGAGCCAATCAGCCGATCTAAAACATAAGAACATAAGAATACATAATGAGGAGAATGAGCCAATCAGCCCATCTAGAACATAAGAATACATAATGAGGAGAACAAGCCATTCAGCCCATCTAGAACATAAGAATACTTAAAAAAAATAAAAAAAATATTCCTGATATCCAGGAGACATTTTCGTTTAACTAATTTCCATGTTGCCTCAAAAATGTCCATCAACCCCCTCCTGTTGTTGAGAAAGCCACCCAGATAGAGGTCAGGTCACAAACAAAAACTACACACCTACGTATGAGGACACAAACACTAAGACACTTTGCAGCTACATTTTACAGCAAAAACCTCAACAGACTGGGCAGCTACATGTTAGATATCAAACACAAACTGCACAGCGACATGTCAGATATCAAACACAAACTGCACAGCTACATGTCAAATATAAACACAAACTGCACAGTGACATGTCAGATATTAAACAAACGGCACAGCTACATGTCAGATATCAAACACAAACTGCACAGTGACATGTCAGATATCAAACACAAACTGCACAGCTACATGTCAGATATCAAACACAAACTGCACAGTGACATGTCAGATATCAAACACAAACTGCACAGCTACATGTCAGATATCAAACACAAACTGCACAGTGACATGTTAGATATCAAACACAAAATGCACAGTGACATGTTAGATATCAAACACAAACTGCACAGTGACATGTCAGATATCAAACACAAACTGCACAGTGACATGTCAGATATCAAACACAAACTGCACAGTGGCATGTCAGATATCAAAACACAAACTGCACAGTGACATGTTAGATATCAATCACAAAATGCACAGTGACATGTTAGATATCAAACACAAACTGCACAGTGACATGTAAGATATCAAACACAAACTGCACAGTGACATGTCAGATATCAAACACAAACTGCACAGCTACATGTCAGATGACAAACACAAAACACTGTCAGAGCAGAACACTAAAGAATCTGGAAATGCTTCAGGTTTTTTCCATCATTGGGGGGGGGGGGGGGGGGGGGGCATGGCTTCAGGCCAGATGAACTCAAACCCGTTTCCACTAATTGTTTCCTTCAGTTTGGAAACACCCCACAAAATTCCTCTTCCAGCGCCCTCCCCTTACCCAACCTCACTAATTAGTATTAATAAAAACTCCAATTGGTCCAGTAAACCCCTCATTAATCTGTTTTTACAGAATTAATTTAGGAAGGACAGGGGTCAAAGGGTCAAAGGGGAGGGAATAATACCAAGCAGCTGTAAGGAGGCAGGGCTGCAACGGAACACTCCGGGGCCTTCGGAGGTCAGGCCCCGCCTACACTTCCCAGCTGCCTAGTAACCTGACTGCCATGACAACCAGATCATAGAGTGGCCTACATCAGGAGAACACTCATTACAAACCGAACACCCAGCAATTAATTTCAAGTAAGAATATCAACCATCTCATAACTAAGCTAGGAGAGTGCACATCTCTGCGGCCTGGATTTATCCATAACTATGGCTTACATATACTTATTTATTACTACATATATATTACTTATTTATTATTATTACAGTTTGAATGATTTATCAGGCACAGAACGTCATAAAAACATTCATGACAGCCAGGAAGAGCACATGGTCCCTGAGTTAGCCAATAGGGTAGCGTCAGCGGTAGGCCCAGATTAGAGTATTTACATTTATGTGCTTCTAATGAACTTTTTAATCCCTGCCTTTCAGGGAATTACCCGCTGAGTGAGACCTTCCTTCTTGAGGTGAAGTCACAAGCAGTCATGTACCACCACGCCCCCCCCCCCTCTCCCCCAGACAGGATACTGGGGGACCCATCTGCCTTTTAACTCTTAGTTTAAAAAAAAAAATTGAATTAAATAAAATTTTGTTTTGTTTGTTCCCCCTTTTTTTCTTTTTAATTTTTAAACTTCCTAAAGAACTTGTCCTCACAGGCAACTCATAACGGATGGAATAATGAATGCTAAAATAACATCTATTTATAACAAGAGGAAAAAAATCATACTCACCAAAAGAATACCTGGAACAGAAACAAGAGAGGGAGAAAGAGAGAGAGAGAGAGAGAGAGAAAGAGAGAGAGATATTAGGACAGTAAAACAGGAAGGCCAAACACTGCTGCAGTGTGTTCCAACTAATTACCCTCCCTTAATTGGTCCAATTAGTTAATTGGCTTCATTCCTTTACACTGGTTAATTTCCCAGATGCACTGCGGTTGAAACGTGTGCACGGCACATGTCTTTCCATCAGCTGTAATGCATCATTCTATTTTAGAAAAGGCCAGAAAGGGCAAAAAAGTGGACTCAGACACTGCGAGCATAATTTAGAGCACAGCCCTGCGCCCACACTAGCCTGTCCCAGGAATTCACCCCTGACACCCCTGCTGTAACACCCTATTAAGAGCAGAGGGGGGGGGAAAAAACAAGATATTGAATTAACCTAGTGTCAACCTGCAACATCGATGTTTATAGATCAGCGAGTATTTCTGGTACAAATTTGACAGTAGGTAAATTAAACTATGTGGTCCAACTCAGTGACACAAGATGCACGAAGGAATTGCTGTGAATGTGTAATATCTTGGAGTGAGTCAGGCTCACAGTACCAGCAGGTTGTGATAAACCTGGTCAGAACTTGGCCACGGCACCACAAGTGAGCGCAGATTTGAGCGGGGAATGCATTTGAGTGGCCGCATATATGATTGGGTGCATATTTGTGTCTATCTGCCCCCCCCCCACCCCATCACTGTCAATCATCAACCCCAGACACTGCCATTAAAGTGCTCTGAGTATTATGGATTCACCCCCCAACCCCCCGCCACCCCCGCCACCCCCCCCCCCCCCCCCCCTGCCCAGAACTCACAGATCCACCAATTCCACAGCACTGGTTTCATTTACGACCATTCTGACCACCCAAACCCCCTCCTCCCCCCCCTCTCTCATCCCCCAACCCCACAACACAGAACCCACTAACCGCCAGGCTGCTAGTGAAACCAGCTGTCAGACGATGTTACCCCCTTTTTCTCCGTCTGTCTTTCGATAAGGATACTTCCTCAATTACACGCCCAAGCTGAGCCTTCTCCATAATTAACTGAGCAAGAGATCTGTGAGCTGTGGATGTGCTTTCGCTTCTGGAAGTCCTGGAGTCTCTCACTGAAATGGTGGGCAGTCTGGAGTCTCTCACTGAAATGGTGGGCAGTCTGGAGTCTCTCACACTGAAATGGTGGGCAGTCTGGAGTCTCTCACTGAAATGGTGGGGCAGTCTGGAGTCTCTCACTGAAATGGTGGGCAGTCTGGAATCTCCCACACTGAAATGGTGGGCAGTCTGGAGTCTCTCACTGAAATGGTGGGCAGTCTAGAGTCTCTCACTGAAATGGTGGGCAGTCTGGAGTCTCTCACTGAAATGGTGGGCAGTCTGGAGTCTCTCACACTGAAATGGTGTGATATATTTTTGTATGAGCACCATGTCACAATTGAAGACCCTGGTGCTAAAAGTACTGAAGTCACATTTTAATTCAAGTTGAGCATTGAAACATGTTGTATTTGTTTAGCTAAGTCCACCCTATAAATATTGTTAACAGAAAAGGTGCCTAAGCAATGCATAAAAACAGCTAAACTTTTAATGGGTGATTTTATGGATCAATGATATTTTCGGATTTGATTTTCTCAAAAATAGACATTTTGTGACTTCAGTACTTTTAGCACCAGGGTCTTCAATTCCATGTACATTTGTTGTCTAAGAAGCAGAACTGTCCATAATTCATGCACAGTTAAAACTTTTATTTTCAGCAAACCTAATGTAGAGTGCCTTCCTGGTGTTAATCCAGATACAGAGGTATGGACCTGGTTTCCTAGCTCAGGAGAATTAATAACAACAGACAATCAAGCTGACAATTCAAAACAATGTCTAAAAGATGGCCAGAAATTAGAGCAATATTCAGAGTTGGTTGAGCACATTAAAAATATCAGTGAGGTCATTAAAAATATTGGTGAGCTCATTTTTTGTGTGTGCTACACCACAGTGCAGTGAATGTGTCAATTAATGTATACAATAAGTCTACAGGTCAGTGGCAAACAGGCACCAGGTTGAGTAATTGCTTTCCGTTTGTCTAATTTGTCCAAACCTATAACTTACCTCTGTGTGCGTTTATTACCTGAGCCCATGATATTTTAATCACTTGATTTTGCTTTTTTGCCGTTGTCCCTCTTTAATGCATTACTATAATGACTTTCTCATGCTACTAAAAGGCTCTAGAAGTGAATGATTTAAATCATGTGGGGCGCAGCACTCTCCCGTTTCTCTGATGAGAGATTCTTTATAATTGCAAACGGCTAAAACCTGCGTTCCACATGTGTGTGAATCGTGAGGCGAGAGACAGAGAGAGAGCGCATGTGTGTGTGAGAGAGCAAGAGACAGAGAGAGAGCGTGGTGTGTGTGAGAGAGCAAGAGACAGAGAGAGAGCGCATGTGTGTGTGAGAGAGCGAGAGACAGAGAGAGAGCGCGTGTGTGTGTGAGAGCGAGAGACAGAGAGAGAGCGCATGTGTGTGTGAGAGAGAGACAGAGAGAGAGCGCATGTGTGTGTGAGAGAGCGAGAGAGAGCGCAGCCATACCACTATGCAATCTGTGCCTGCTAAATGGCTGAAGCTAAGCAGGTTGTGGGCTTGGTTAGTACTTGGATGGGAGACCTCTGGGGAAAACTAAGTTGCTGCTGGAAGTGGTGTTGGTGGGCCAGTAGGGGGCAGTCTTCCCTCTGGTCAAATAAACCCCAATGCCCCAGTGCAGTGATGGGGACACTGTGCTGTAGGAGATGCCGTCTTTCGGATGAGACGTTAAACCGAGGTCCCTGACTCACTGTGGTCATTAAAGATCCCATGACACTTATCGTAAAGAGTAGGGGTTTCCCCGGTGTCCTGGCTAAACTCCCAAACCAGGCTCATTCAATCTGTCACCTAATCATCCCCCAGTTTAATTGGCTAAAAAAAATTATCTCCCTCTCCACCTCAGCTGATGTGTGGTGAGCATACTGGCGCAAAATGGCTGCCGTTGCATCACCCAGGTGGGGTGCTACACATTGGTGGTGGTAGAGGCGAGTTTCCCCCTCATCATTGTAAAGCGCTTTGAGTATCTAGAAAGGCGCTATATAAATGCATGCATTATTATTATTATGTGTGTGTGAGAGAGCGAGAGAGAGCGCATGTGTGTGTGAGAGAGCGAGAGAGAGCGCATGTGTGTGTGAGAGAGCAAGAGAGAGCGCATGTGTGTGTGAGAGAGCAAGAGAGAGCGCATGTGTGTGTGAGGAGAGCAAGAGACAGAGAGAGGAGCGAGAGTGTGGGAGACAGAGTGAGAGAGAGTGTATGAGAGAGATAGAATGTAAGAGACAGAGAGACCGAGTGAGAGAGAGAGAGGAGAGAGAGAGAGAGAGAGAGGACAAATGAATACATGAAAGAGAGAGAGAGAGAGAGAGAGAGAGAGAGAGAGAGAGAGTGTAAGGGGCCAGAGTGAGATTGCATAGTTTCTGATGCTATTGTTGTTTTATGTTTTACACTGTTTTTAGTTAGAAATTGCTTTGGCAGCACTATGCTGATGTGTGGTCATGCCAATAAAGCTCATTTTAATTTGAATTTGACAGAGTGGGGGTGGGGGGGATTTAGCTGCTGAATATAGAGGACTGCAAGGCTAAGTGCAGGAGTGACTGGTGACTGCATGGTACTCCGTGCGGAGCCTGTGCCTGAGTGTAATGACTTCAAGTAAATTCAGCTGGTCGTGGGGGCGGGGAGGGGGGCGGAGAGAGAAACTGACCTGGGTTGTGGGTTCAAATCTCAGAGTTCCCGAGGGGTTTCTTGTTTACTTTTTATTTTTACGCATTATCCCCGTTATGCAGCAGCTGGATACATTTACTCAAAAAAAATAATTCAGGTTTAAGTAATTTTGCTTACCACACGTGGGATTTGAACCTATAACCTTCCGATTACGCATAGTCACCGCAGGAATTAAACGTTCATTAAAACTGATATCCTTGTGGAGTTCCCATAGGCACTGGATTAGCACCAATCACCGAATGAATCACACAATTATTTCTTAATCGCAGTCGCTCATAAAAGCTATTTGTCTTTCTAACACATGGAGGGGATGGAAATTAAGCATGGAAATTAAGCATGGACATAATGTCACGCAGAAAAGAGCGCAGCCACTGAGCGCAGCGGAATACGGCCTGGTACACTGCACACAGACGCATTCAATACATTCAGTATATTCTGCACAGTGCACAATTTATTATACACACACACGTACACACACACACACACACAACAATGGACCAACATTTCCAATTAAAAAAAATTAAAAAAACAACTACAGTCTTTTTGTACGTAAAACAACAACGTGTTGTCAGCAGGGAAAAAGAGAGCTTTGATTGACAGGTAGATGTCATCCACAAACTTACCAATGCATTTTTCAGAGCAAACATTCCACTACAAAAACTGAATAAGCACAAATGACATGCATTTCTCAGTAAGAATGTAATAAATGGTCATTTGATACATGAGAAATGCATGTAATTTGGGGGTAATCCCGTTTCTCGTGGAATGGGTTGCGCTGAAATATGTATCGGTCAATTCGTGGATCTGTCGATCAAAGCTCTCTTCCAATAATCCCCATAACATGTGTGTATGAGCGCGTACATGTTAGTATGAATGTGTGACTGCGAGTATACATGTGTACATGTGTGTATAAGTGTGTACATGCGTGTATGAGTGTATATAAGTGTGTATATGCATGTATAAGAGTGTGCATGTGGTGAATGAGTGTTTACATGCAGTATGAGTGTGTAAATGTGTTTATAAGTGTGTACATGCCTGTAGGATTGTGTATATGCATGCATGAGTATGTATATGCGTGTAAATGTGTGTGTGAGTGTGTACAAATGTGTATTAGTGTGGACATGTGTGTATGCCAGTATAAGTGTGTAAATGCATATATGAGTATGATCAAGCATGTGTGAGTGTGTACATACGCATATAGGTGTGTACATGCATGTGGTCAGTGTGTATGAGTAAGTGTATGTGTGTATGAGTGTGTACATGCGTGTATAAGTGTGTATGAGTAAGTGCATGTGTGTACAAGTGGTGTATGAGTAAGTGTATGCGTGTATGAGTGTGTACAAGCATGTATAAGTGTGTATGAGTAAGCGTATGTGTGTATAAGTATGTATGAGTAAGTGTATGTGTGTATAAGTGTGTATGAGTAAGTGTATGTGTGTATGAGTGTGTACATGCATGTATAAGTGTGTATGAGTAAGTGTATGTGTGTATAAGTGTGTATGAGTAAGTGTATGCGTGTATGAGTGTGTACAAGCATGTATAAGTGTGTATGAGTAAGTGTATGTGTGTATGAGTATGTACATGCATGTATAAGTGTGTATGAGTAAGTGCATGTGTGTTTAAGTGTGTATGAGTAAGTGCATGCGTGTATAAGTGTGTATGAGTAAGTGTATGCGTGTATGAGTGTGTACAAGCATGTATACGTGTGTATGAGTAAGTGTATGTGTGTATAAGTGTGTATGAGTAAGTGTATGCGTGTATGAGTAAGTGTATGTGTGTATAAGTGTGTATGAGTAAGTGTATGCATGTATGAGTGTGTACATGCATGTATAAGTATGTATGAGTAAGTGCATGTGTGTATAAGTGTGTATGAATAAGTGTATGTGTGTATGAGTATGTACATGCATGTATAAGTGTGTATGAGTAAGTGCAT
>CM056379.1:4707528-4725028 GCA_029718625.1 Synaphobranchus kaupii
ACAGGTTAAGTAGCATATCGTCTAAATCGTGCAAAACGTGTCCAAAAAGCAGCCAGGCGGTCAATGCAGCATGCGTCTGCAGCCTATAGGCTACTTGTGGTGCATCCGGGTGCAGTTTAGAGATTCCACAACATTGTACAGCACTTTTCCTGTATATTAAATTGCTTTTACCGTTGGAGATCCGCGTGCTGTGGGGAAAAAAAACATTGAACAACAAATTTAAAATTGATTGGCGCATAATTCTAAGCAAACAACGAAAAATATTCTCAAATTCATTTATTTAAATACTAAGTAGGCAAATACGGTTGATGAAAACAGCTCACATTGTTCCATGTTCATTTTGCATGCGTGTAGTGTAGGCTAAATGTCTTGTGTAAACAGATTCAAATGATGTTCGCGCGCATATTTCTGCTTCATTCAAATCTTAGGCTCCAGGACTTCGCGAGACCACTGATAAAGCATTCACATTACTAATAGTAGCGTCACTGAAAAAAAACTCATACGATTTGCAAGGAATCTGTGTACAATTTGAATTCATTATATTTGGAGTGAAAAGGACGTTTGTGATTTCAGTGTTTTGTCCTTTACTTTGGGATAATAGGCTACAACAGCTTCAGAGACTCAGTTAAAATGTTTAAATCGCACATGAATTCACATGTAAACTAATATGTGAAATAGATGTGCTTTAAGTCAATATTCTAATTAGAAGATACAAAGCATAAGGCAACTGTCCCCCGCTGATAGAGAATCGCGTTTCTTGCAGCGTTTTTCACTTTTAGCATTTATTACATTTTTATCTTACTCCAAAAAAGTGTGCATATTTTTTGATGGAATGTTGCATATAAAATGCAATCGAAGCGATAGAGTAGGAGGAAAAAAGATCCCGTAGCCTGATAAAGAAAGGATCTCAGGTGTAACCATTCACGTCTATGATGTCACAAAAGCTATAGAACTTGCTCATATGTGTAGATACAACCCTCTGCAGGTGGTCTTATGCAGAATCTACTGCGATATGCCTGGCTGTCGCTGTACTGTAAGGTTCTTGTATAACTTCAGAATTTAGAACACCAACAAAGAACCCCTTTAGAACCATAAAGAATCATTCGATGAAGTTAATGGCTTTTTTTGAGACAGTAACATTTATGCGTAGACTCATCGGCGAATGCAGACAACTCTTTCAGAACCATTTTAATAGTGTAGGTCGAAGCTATATCTTATTTCAGAAGGAAAACACTGCCAAACGAACTTGAATGTTTCTTGGGCGCTGTATGGTCGTCCTGTGTCTTTGTAATTCCCAAATTTCAATGTGACATCTCTTTGCTTAACGAGGGGGAAAGGTAGGGACATGTCTGGTAGTCTACTGAACAGCGTATCAAATTTGTATATGTGTCCCAGTTATTTGAATCGCAAAGCATTTGAAATATTACTGTCAAAACGGGATCACTCCACGCAGGCATATTCCGTTGGCTATAACCAATTCAGTTACTTAGCCTATGCTTAATTTTCCATTTTGGTGTGTGCCCTGCTATCGCTATTTATTAGTTATAATTTCCTATGAAATGTAATCATACTCATGTAATAAATGTTTTTTAGTTATTTAAAAGCTATATATCAAATGATATGCTTTGTGAATTATTGCCACTTTAACTGAAATATTTTAATTAATAGGCCTACTGATTGTTAATTCTTTGGTAGCTAGTATATAAATGCAACATAACTCGTATTTTAAAGAATGATTTTAAAGAAGAATTTAAAATAATGATTTTCATACGAAAGCATTTGGGTTTTTTTTTTGTGCAACAATAAATGTCACAGCACACCCACAAATGCTTACGTTTTCATAAATATGTTTAAAAAGAACATACGTGGGCTAGTGCAAAGGAGATTAAGGAGAGAATCAATCAATATAAGTAGGAGCCGAGAGGTCTATCCCTATTTTAAAAGTGCGCAATATAGACTACAATGTTTTTGTTAATAATTAATATTTTCAATCATATCATGACATACATTTGATATTACTCGTTGTTATGAGATGGGTCAAAAGAATAACCATTTCAGTGAATAAAATGATACATTAGTAATATCTCTCTCTCTCTCTCACACACACACACACACACACACACACAGACTAAAAGAAGCATCGGAGTAGGCTATGTGAAAGTCGAAGTTTGTGCTTCTATTTAAAATCATACATCGGAGAAATATGTATTCGGAATTACCGCTTAAGTGCATTAGATTTTTTTGTAGCGGTATCTGTCAGTTATTTTGTCGTACGACATGGAATCATTAACATCAAATTGTATGTCACATGGACTTTAGGGGCAACATATTAATATTTGAGAGGTTGCGACAAACCGCCAGCCCTATCGTAAATGGGTCCAATCGGAGAAGTAAATTCTGATGTGGTCTGGCCAATCAGACGCTGGTAGGTGGAGCGAGGGAAAGGATCTCAACCAAATGTTCCTTCAGCGCGGAGCCGCTGGACCACAGCGCAGCGCTACACAAACTCACGGACCTCAAACTGACCAACAAGGAAGGTAAAGGAAGGACCTAAACATAAAAAAGGAAACCACCAGGAAATTACTTTTGTTTTTATTGTGGAACACTCTTCCGCACGACATGATTTGCCGTGCGTAAAAAAGGTGGTGTGTTGGGTACGTTTTTACAGAAGAATTTCCGTCTGTGATAACACTGCCGACCAAGCATATCCTTTTTAGGAAAAACTTCTTCCTTAAGTTTTTTTTGAAATGACCGAGGAGCAGGACAAGTGCCTTACCGGGAATCCTTGCAGTCCGACTGGGACCACGAGCTCCATGTCACAGGACGACTCGGATTCCGACGCCCCGTCCTCCCCGGCGGGATCCGACGGGCACGGGTCCCAGCTTATCCCCGAGATGGACAAGAAACTGGAGTGCGAGGCAGACGACCGTTTCCCAGCCTGCATCCGCGACGCAGTGTCGCAGGTCTTGAAGGGATACGATTGGTCGCTCATCCCAATGCCAGTGCGGGGACATGGATCTATGAAAAACAAGCCACACGTCAAGCGACCTATGAACGCCTTCATGGTGTGGGCGCAAGCCGCGCGCAGGAAGCTGGCGGACCAGTACCCGCATCTTCACAACGCCGAGCTCAGCAAGACACTCGGGAAGCTATGGCGGTAATTCACCATAAATATTATTTTGTAGCTGCAGTGCAACAGAAACCATTCCTATTGCAATGGAAAAAAACATATCCTTATTAGAACGAGAAATCGATTATTTTCCATCAGAATATTATTTGCAATATTTCAGAGGTGACTTGAGCCACTAAACGGTAGTTTTCACAATATATCTATAATGTAGCCTACTTGTAAAACTATTTCAGAAATCTGCATGATTATCTCGATCTTAATGGTCTGGCAATTTTAGATAACTGCTCTCGCATTTGCACATAGGCACTATTAAAGGTGATTGTTTAAAGTTGCCTCATTGATATAATAGCCTATATCCTGTACAAAACACAGAAACTTGAATATTAAATATGAAATATTCACTCAATACCAATGATGCGTATGAGCAAATGCGCGCATGCAAATAAAAACATCATTGCAAAAATGCAAATATGGTATTCAAAACGTAACGATAGTGTACAACATAGGCAAGTATTTGAACATGTTAAGGGTAACTCTTTTGTGGTTTTGTTGCATACACCTGTAAAGTACCTGTGTTATAATGGCCTTACAATCTCTCACAGCTTGCTGTCGGAAAGCGAGAAGAGGCCATTCGTGGACGAAGCGGAGAGGCTGAGGGTCCAACACAAGAGAGACCACCCCGATTATAAGTACCAGCCCCGGCGGCGGAAAAACGTGAAGAATGGGCAGAGCGACTCGGACTCCGGGGCGGAGCTGAGCCACCATCCTTCGGGACAAATGTACAAGGCAGAGCCGGGCATGGTCAGCCTGGCGGGCATGGGAGACGTGCACCACCACCCGGAACACGCAGGTGAGTACAAGATTAGTTTTAAACATGGTTTTTTACATTGTAATCGGAAACGAATACGTAATATCGCACCGTGGATGCGTCTGAATGGAAGACACACCGTTCGTTATAATCAGGGGTAGCCGAATGGAAAACTGAAATTGCAAGTTCATTTTGAACCGTGAGGACATATAACATATCTATTATTTCAAAATAAATGACTAGTCACATATTGGAATCGTCTTTTCTGAAAATGTCAATACAATTTAGCCATATTTTTTACGCACGAGAGCCGGTGCCTAAGCTCTTAGTTTACTTTGGCGGGCAAATGATGCGCCGCAATTACTTGAAAAGAAATGATGAGGCATTTCTGTACTTCTCCAGGGCAACCTCACGGCCCCCCAACCCCTCCAACTACTCCGAAAACCGATCTACACCACGGAGGAAAGCAAGATCTTAAACACGAGGGCAGGCGACTCCTGGACAGCGGTTCTAGACAGAACATCGACTTCAGCAACGTCGACATCTCAGAGCTCAGCACCGACGTCATCAGCAACATGGAAACCTTCGACGTGCACGAGTTCGACCAGTACTTGCCCCTCAACGGCCACGCGGCCGCCGCTGCTTCCCTGCCCTCGGACCACGCTCACGGACAAAGTACAGCAACCAGCGCCTCCTACGGCTCTGCGTACGGACAAGCTAACGGCGCAGCTTGGAGTCACAAGAGCGCAGTGTCCTCCTCCTCATCATCATCATCCGCCGCGAGCGAGGCGGGCCAGCAAAGACCGCACATCAAAACCGAACAGCTGAGTCCCGCCCACTACACGGACAACTCCCACGGCTCTCCCTCTCATGGCGACTACGGCTCCTACGGCGCCCAGGCCTGCGTGTCTTCCTCCACCGCGTCATTCTCCAGTCCCCAGTGTGACTACGCGGACCTCCAGAGCTCCAGTTATTACAGTCCATACTCAGGATATCCATCCGGTCTTTACCAATACCCGTACTTCCATTCCTCGCGCAGGGCCTACGCGACCCCCATCTTAAACAGCTTATCCATTCCCTCTTCCCACAGCCCAACTGCCACCTGGGACCAGCCGGTATACACCACTCTGACAAGGCCTTAATTAACACGTCTAGACTGTAGATGCCAAGTCTTTGCTTTTGTACGGATTTACACAATGTAGACTAGCTACAGAAGTGTGATTTTCCCACTTGCATGAATAGTCTTACGGAGCCTTAAGGTCTTTCCTTCCTGAGATTTCTGCACTAATCAAGGAACGGAATTTGGCGGGAGCAGACCCAGTTACCTGTTCTCCATAAGAAGATGGAGAATAAGGAAAACAATAAAGTGCCTGCTAACTTTAAATTAATGCTTCTCGTTTTTTTTAAGAGGACATCGTGAGTTTCCTCGCCTCTTTCCGGTCCTGGACAATTATTAGACGCTGTCTTATAAATTAAGAAACTGAAATGCTCGTGCCTGCATATAACTCCTCTGTGAGGACTTCACGATGTCCACGTGCACAAGTGCGGCCATGTAGCTACAAGTGCGCTCGTGTAGCCTACTTTACTGTGTTGTGAGCGCGCGCGTTTGTTTCGTGATGTTGGAAAGAATTCTGCGCATGTAGGCTACACTCAATGAACATAGGATGGACAATGGTACGCCACAGAGACTTGGGACCAGTTATGTGATATCGTTTTTAAATTTTAATTATTATTATTATTATTATTATTATTATCATCTTTATAGGAGCTCCTTCGGCCAGCACGGTAATTTCCGCCAAGCCTATATTCAGCCTATGTATTTTAGATATTATGTTGTTTTCTTTCGGCTGTAAAATGATGAGGTGTGTATTTATGTTTGCTGCGTCATTGTTATTTTGCATTACTTGGATCATTTTATGCGCGTTTTGTTTTTTTGAAAATGTAATCTATTTTTTAAATAATTCCATCAAGGTGGCCTGTCACAACGACTTTTCGATGTCTCTCTTTCGAAAAAAAAAAGAATAGTCTACACATCTCCATTCCAGATTTATAAGCGAACTAGAAAAAAATATATAAAAATGAGCAACTCAATAATGCTATGCTATGCAATGTGATGCAACAGGTGCTTTTAGACGCCGACTGCCCACCCGGGATTAGTCATGACACAAGGGTTAAAGGAAATGGCGGTAAAACGATACGGTGCGCTCTGTGAGCGACTGACCAGCTGGGCTTGTGTCTCGCGCTGAATGGGACCGAATAGTGCCTCAGTAATTTACGTTTTTTAAAGCCCCGGAGTTTCGCGTGGGCTAGACTACATTTTTGTGGAAATAAGAGACAGAAAAGTGAACCGCATACCCGGGCCGTGGTGCGTGCATAATACGAAAGAATATGAAAAAGGGTTGTAAATTTTGGAACAGAAAAAAAAAACTAATAAGCCCTCAAAAGTCTTATTGACTAACACGTTTATATGTGCGTGCTTGCGTGTGCGTAGCCTATAGCCTACTTTACGTCTCAACTGGATCTATTTTGTGCATGCTTGGGCATTTAATAACATGTGCACTTAACGATTACTTGTGCCTTAAATTGCTTCCTTTTCTAATCAAGTTTCTCGGTTGAATTTCTTCTTTAGACTAATGTTAGTTGCACGTACAACGTTCTGCGTTTTCTCTCTAATAAAGAGTAAAAAACACATTAGGTATGGTTTTGCTGCGTCACACTTGGTGAAATTCGTTTAAACATTTAGGTAATAATGGTATGACGTTTACCATTATACGATTCGGAATGTCATCTCCGATGTCAGGTTGCAATGTTGTGAGCGCACGAGAGCAGTGTTTTCTTTTTAACCTTTTTCCTTCTTTACAGTGTATCTTGAAACAAATCGACTGTTAAAAATGTATTCGGTGTTAAATAGAATATTCTCTCACAATATTCTTGCACATGAAAAAAAATAAAAATGACTTTTATACCAAAGGGAGTGTTCTTTTGTTCATTCCGGGGTTTTCAGCTCGTAGACTAAGTAATGTAAGAGAGGGTGGGATGACGTAGGCCCTATTCAATGTGAGACGGTGACGCTAGGGACCAGTTGCGTATGCCAACCTGGTTGCAAATACACAACTGGAAACAATGCTATAGGCCTAATGAGGGAGAGTTATTTTCGAGTTTAAAAATATGAATCAATGTTAAAATATTACAGTATAAAATACACAATAGACATCATTAACACTTATTGGTTTTTATTTGCAAGGGAACGCCCGGATATGCTGCATTCGACACTTTAACATCGCTCACCTCGAGGGATCTGCAAGGGCGCACAATTTTATTTTTCCTCCGGCGGATTTGCCGCAATGACAGCTGCATCATTAGATTCCTTTTTGTCTCACTTGTAGGCCAACAAAAGACAGCTGTATCTTGAGATTTCAGGAAGGGAAGCTGATTCCTGGAACTGGACTTTTCACTGTCTAAAGCCCCCCCCTCTCTCTATCTCGTGTTCGCAATTAGTTTAACACGTTGGCAACGTTGAAATCCCTTCTACTGCTTAATTTTATAGATTAGTTTCAACACATGTTTGATAGATGTTTAATGATATTAGTGCTGACATCTGCGTCCCAGCGAATGCATGCGCTTACGGAGATAGAAAACTAGTAGCAGCTTGAATCAGCCTCACGTCGTCCTTAGGTAAAACAGCATAGCCTATATTTAAAGATGCATCATCTAAAAACATAACAATAATAACAACAATAATAATAAAACGTTTGAAACGTTGCATGGCAACACTGTATTGTGAATACCAAGTTGTTTTTTCTCCGTTTCTCTGTTCTTATAATAGGGTACCCTGTCCTGAGCTTGGTCGTCTTTGACAACTTACGAAATGATCGCGTAAGAATGGGGAACAAAGTTAAACTCTCAAAACCTATCTTTAATTGCAGGGAATATTGCAGGAGGTTAAATAAATCTGCAATTTATATACGTTAATTTCGACTCTCTTTAAAAGGTATTTCACACTCATTTATGTTTTTCATGACAAAATGATAACCATAAGGGGCTGTTACCTGTAGTTTGTATGCAACATGTCTGAAAGGTTTTTTTGTTTTTTTTTGGTCATTGTCAGAACTTTGAACAATTAATATGTTTTAAGAACTTAGTTTCCTCACAAACAAATGACCGCTCTTGAAACAATTTGCGGTGGCTGTAGAACTATGTAGAACTCTATATAATGATATATCTGTATCTACAGTAGCTAGTTTCTACGTGTTTACTGCTGGGAATATCTTCCCAGTAATTTTAGAATTAAGAGACATATTATGTTCACATGTTATGACACCTTTTATGTTTGGAGTCAAATTGACCGCAAAAATTTAAACTGACACAAAACTATTGTAATAGAATTTTTATTACTAAATATTAAAAAATCTGTGATGAAACATCTCATTTTAGATCCTGAGGTAAGTGACAGTTTGTGAAGTTTAAAACCGATATAGGAAAGTGCCACCAGAATTACCCACACAAAATCAGAGATAAAAAACTAAAAAAGATTGTGTATTTTGACAAATGACAAATGACACCACAAATGACACCACAAAACAAAGTTTGTACAGGACTTTTGAAAATAGAGCTTAACTGTTTTTTAAGAGATGCCAAATTTTGAATCGGGTCAAATTGACCCGGAACATAATACGAGGGTTAAGTGGAGGAGTCGGCTTTGTAAAGATTTTGAGCTGCAGAAGTGTGATCTCTGTAGAGCTCAGGATGCTGTGTGAGTAGCGTATATGCACTTTAAACAGATGTTTTAAAAACAACACATGATTTTTAGGACACCTCCGTGTCAAGGGTCTAAGGACAACACATTTTGTGCTACTTTTCAACACAGTCTGATGTGTTACAAAGTCTCCCTTTTTTAACACAAAAATTGTGTAATTTGACACGCACAGTAGACCACACACTGGACAGCGGGATCACACATTACTTCTTCCACATCTCCTGCATTAGCGGCATTTTTGAGCTCGAATCTCGCCAGCTGAGTGAGAGTATTGGTTTGAGTGCTGTTTCTGATGTGCATGCACTATAAGGGGGGGGGATCTAGAACATGGTATAGGGCAAAAGTGGGAAGAGGAGTCCAGCCGGGCTTCATGGTCCATGGTGTAGAATTTTAAACCGGACAGGGGGCACGTGTGCCAAGAAACCATTCCCAGCCAGCTGGAGAGAAGAGAGAGAGAGAGAGAGAGAGAGAGAGAGAGAGAGAGAGAGAGAGAGAGAGAGAGAGAGAGAGAGAAGAGAGCTGCTGAATTTTAATGATTCATTATTTTGTGAAAAAGCTCTTTTGTCCCCCTTTATCCGGAGAATAAGAAAAGAATTAATTGGAAAGAAAATAGAAGGAAAAAATAATTGACAAGTCATTAATAGGGAGCGGATGCATTGAACGGTTGATCAGATGCGCATGAAGTTGCTTTTTTTTTTTACTGTTTCATATCACAGCGCTCCATAAAACACAATGTACAAAAATTATAAATAATAACCAGAACAGCAGCAGCCACAATCAAACAGAAAATCTGAAAAGTAGAAAAAAAAAGATTTAAAAAAAAAAACAGACGGGAGGTGGGTGGTTTGAAAAAAAAAAAAGCTCATTGAAGAAAAAGATTTTAATCTTTCTTTCTTTGAAAGCAGTGACAGTTGTGTTGTTTGCCAAGTCAGACCGGTAGGAATTCTCTATAACAGAAAAGAGCCGTCAGAACAAACCCAGGAGGGCCTTGGGTTTTGTTTTCAATTGGGGGAAAAAAATCTCCAGAGATTTTAAACCACACCTTTTAAACCGGCCAAATGGACATACCGTGATGTTTCCACAAGGGCATTTCCCCGTTTTCTTTTCGTTTCTTTTTTAACTCATCGGATTCGGCTGTACAGCGTTGCGGTTGCACGGCGTCAACGGGCCCCCACTGCTGAATTGCGTCACCGGTTGCCAATGTGTTGAGTCAGCGTCTTGCGTTGCGTGTAGTTGAGACGTGAGTCACGTATAGCTGCCAAAAGCGGGACAGCAGGAACGGAGCCGGAGCCAGCGCGTCAAACAGGGGCTGCGTCCCAATATTCTTCACTCCCCACCCCCTTCCTCCACTCCCCCACTACCACTCCTCTCGTACCCGGAAGTAGCTATGCAAAACTGTCTGAACGTTTCGAGTACAAGTATTTGCATGCACAGTATACAATGTACCTGGCATTGCGGTTTGCGTCGAGACATTAATTAATATGTAACCATTAATACGCAATTAAGATGTAATCAGCGACATCAGATTAAAACACAAAGATCCGTTTCCGGGACACGGAGGAGAGGAGGCGGTAGTGGAGGAAGGAAGGGTGCATTTTTCGAGTATTGGGACGCAGCCAGGGAAATATGGAATTCTACCGAGGCTTTTGATTGGCTGTACTGTAACCAGCGTGGTATTGAACTACAGGAGATTTTAAAAAATGTTTTAAAAACGAAATAACTGATGAGCTACTAATCACTATGAGTAAAGGGATGAACAGCAGGAGGGTAGAGGGGAGGGTGTGCTGGGAACTTTTGATTGAGCTGCAAATTAACCGGCATTATCACCAGCATCTGAACAAAGCCGCCCAGTTACACGACTCAGAGACAAAGCCAAACGCTCATTCTCTTCCTGGTCACGCTCCTATTAAAGAGCAAGAGCAGTGGTGCTGATCTGGGATCAGTTTTGCCCTTCGGCTCACACTGGATAGTTAAGGGCACGGGCACGAGGCACCTGATCCTAGATCAGCCCTCCTTATCTGAGCCCATTTTTGAATGCAGATACTGGCCAGGCCCCGGAAGGTAAAGAGTGTCTGTCACAGGTGCATTCACAGGTGAAGACAGGTGAGGGTTGCCTGGCTGGACCAGGTAAGTTTTCACCCCACACCTGCCAGGTACTGTTCGCAGGGTGAGTTTTCACCCTACATACCCAGAGGTCCCAGGGAACAGGGCAATTGCAAAAACAAGGTGCAGATATTACAGGTGCACAGCACAGCACATTACAAACAATTAAATCCTTAGTTATCTGAGACTCAACTATTAAAGTCCTAATATGGAATATTCATTTTTCTGCAACATGAATATCTGTTTTTGACACAATGTGGCATTAAGAGGATAACTCCTCCCTCATTACACGTTAAAATAAGTTCCTAATTAAAAGCAATGAACAGCTTGTTATGCTTCAGCAAGAGCAATTATATTCTGCATAGCATACCCAGGCCAGGGGCCCTGAGTATTATATTCTGCACAGCATACCCAGGCCAGGGGCCCTGAGTATTATATTCTGCACAGCATACCCAGGCCAGGGGCCCTGAGTATTATATTCTGCACAGCATACCCAGGGCAGGGGCCCTGAGTGTTATATTCTGCACAGCATACCCAGGCCAGGGGCCCTGAGTATTATATTCTGCACAGCATACCCAGGCCAGGGCCCCTGAGTGGGAGCAACTGGCACTGATCATAAGAATAGTTCTGCAGGATGTGACAGTGTGTGCTGTTTGTACAGCCAGTACACTGTCACAAAAACCTGCAAAGATTGCACTTATAGAGCTACAATGGCTTGCCACTGGGGCAGTAAGGAACGTCCATTGTACCCTTTACCCTTTTAGATTAGTATTCCAGTAGACAGTGTGTGTGCAGTATGTATGAGGCTGTGTGACAGTGACACCTCATGGTTAATGATGAAGATGAGGAGAGGAAGACTCCTTCCGATACATTGGCCATACTCCTGTGCTCCGGTGACCCCAAAGTTCCTGTATACAGCATGCACAGTGTGTTGAGTGTGCATGATGTATGTAGTATGCACAGTATGTTGAGTGTGCATGATGTATGCAGCATGCACAGTGTATTGAGTGTGCACAATGTATGGAGAGTGATGTATGGAGCGTGCACAGTGTGTTGAGTGTGCATGATGTATGCAGCATGCACAGTGTGTTGAGTGTGCATGATGTATGGAGCATGCACAGTGTGTTGAGTGTGCATGATGTATGGAGCGTGCACAGTGTGTTGAGTGTGCATGATGTATGGAGCGTGCACAGTGTGTTGAGTGTGCATGATGTATGCAGCATGCACAGTGTGTTGAGTGTGCATGATGTATGGAGCGTGCACAGTGTGTTGAGTGTGCATGATGTATGGAGCATGCACAGTGTGTTGAGTGTTCATGATGTATGCAGCATGCACAGTGTGTTGAGTGTGCATGATGTATGGAGCATGCACAGTGTGTTGAGTGTGTATGATGTATGGAGCATGCACAGTGTGTTGAGTGTTCATGATGTATGGAGCGTGCACAGTGTGTTGAGTGCGCATGATGTATGCAGCATGCACAGTGTGTTGAGTGTGCATGATGTATGGAGAGTGATGTATGGAGTGAGCACAATGTATGGAGCATGTACGATACATGAAGCGTGCATGTTGAATGGCATGTGCATGATGCATGGAGCATCTCTCTGAGATTGCATTTAGGCCAAATATCATGAATTGAGTGCACTGCAGTGAACCTGATGCTTGAGATATCACGCTCAGACAAAAACAATCTCACATGCTCAAACACAGACATATGTACCAAAACTGCACAAGCCCAGCGGTCTAATGCATAGGATGTGTAACAGTTTTTATGGATACATCCATCTATTCAGAAACTGCAGTAAAATAATAATAAAATAATTTCAATTAAAATTTTAAATATTAATACCTAGGAGCTCCCTTTCATTTCATGGAGTGGAGGCATGTGCAAGAGAGAGAGAGAGAGGGGGGAGAGAGAGAGAGAGAGGGAGAGAGGGAGAGAGAGAGGGAGAGAGAGACATACACGCACGTACACACAGAGAGAAACAAGCAATAGCAAGCAAAATAAGCAAGCACAGAACTTAGCACTATGAGATGTCTTATTTTTCACACACACACACACACACACACACACACACACACACACACACACACACACACACACACACACACACACACACACACACACACGCACACACACGCTGAGTCACATCACTTTAGCTGACCTTTGTGAATGCTTGGTTTGTGTTCCCAGTGAGATTCTGTAATTAAATGTCTGATTGAGCTGTTACCTTCTCACTGGGTAGCAAGGTAATATAATGGACCCGGGTTTGTAACTCCATGCTTGTAGCTTTCAATATCCAGCTGGGGCACTACCACTGTAATCTTGAGCAAGGTACTTAAATTGAATTGCTTCAATAAATATCCCGTGGTATAAATTAATTGTATGCAAATGTAAGCTGTAAGAAAACTAAATGCCAAAGATGTAATGTGAATATTGATGTTGGATATTACTTAACAAGCATAGGTTAGTTTGTTACTTGTGACAGATAACGGTTGTTGTAAATGTGCTTTGTTTAAAGGGAGAGCCAAGTTACTTCCCGTCTTGGGAGTCCAAGATTTCAGGCAGCCACTGAAAAATATTGATTAAACATAACGAGTTGCCCACTTGGGCTTATCGCCAGTAAATTTAAAAAAAAGAATTACACTTGAGTGAGACGGCTGTCCCAACTGTGAACTAAACTGTTGTTAATTAAAGCAGGCATGAGCTGTGGGGTGCAAGCTGCAGGCGTGAGCTGTGGGGTGCAAGCTGCAGGCGTGAGCTGTGGGGTGCAAGCTGCCAGTGTTCTGCATATCGACCAGCGGCAGGGCCATTCGCAGACGACTGTGCATTACTGTCGACAGCTGAGACTCGTCTCAACTGCTTCACCTCAACGGTCCGCCAGTGGACAGCTGGACGCTGCTGCTGTTGGGACAGTGGTCCTCTAGGGTCCTGGATACCCCCACTATCTACACCCCCACCCCCTGCGTCTCCTCCCCTAATTAAAGGTCAATGGCCCCTCCCAAAATCTGGGCCCCCTGCACATGCAGTCTCTATGGGCCCCCTTCCCATTAAAAGCAGATTTTTAATTTCAGTCCTTCTGAGGGCCCCTACTCCGCCTGGGGCCCTGGGTAGTCAGTTCCACTATTCCCCCCACTATGACGCCCCTGTCCTGCAGTCAGCACTTTCAGGCCATGTTTTTCACTGTTGGATTCCTAAGTAAATTATTTCCTGCAAAGGTTTCTGGGAAGATGAGTAAAGAAAACTTGGCTGTGTTTCGAATGGTTGTGTTGCGTCCCTCCCAGCTGCCAGACTGCTGGTGGACAAGGGCAACAACTGGCCAGACAGACCCAAAACTGACTAACCTTGAACCTGGGGACAGAGGATCCAAGATGGAGGTGTGGAGTAGAGCCAAGATGGAGGTGTGGAGTAGAGCCAAGATGGAGGTGTGGAGTAGAGCCAAGATGGAGGTGTGAAGTAAAGCCAAGATGGAGGTGTGGAGGAAATGAATCCATTGTGAATCGTGACTCTGACCCCTCCAAAACTGCACCTACCCTAAATTAGCTGAACCTCTGCATTTTTAACTGACTGATTGTTTTTATCCTTTGGTGATATGTAGCCTGCTTTTTGATGTTGGCATGCAAATTTAGTGCTTGAATTGCATGCCATAAATGTACTTTATGTACATTTTTGTGTTCCAACTGCAACTCCAAAGCTGTATGCAGCCTGTTTCATTGCTCTTTACATTAGCACAGCTTAAAACCCAGAGAGCGGAGAGAATGTGAAGTCAGTGTCTACAGTATTGTGGTGAATTCTTGGGTTATTATACGGCGGTTTGGCGAACTGTTCTGTTGTCCTGCGACAGGAAGTAAACAGTCCGTGTGATGTCTTCGCGTTCCTCCGTGCTCCCCCCCAAACACCCCACAGCTCCGCATGAATGAGAGCTTTGTTTGCGCGGCCCGCTGAATCTCCGTGTCACTCCCGCGATCGATCGCCAGAGCCGCGCTGAATGCCCGTGTCACTGCCACGATCTACCGTCCGGCTAACTATTTTTCTCCAACGATTTCTACTGTCCGTCTACATTCTTCCCTTTGTCCTCACTCTATCTCTCTCTCTCTCCCTCTCTCTCTCGTTCTTGGCATGACAGAACTCCGCTCCCCAAGAGCGCTCATCTGTTCATTTTTATTTTATGGTTTTATTGGCTGCATGACTGTGCCATGCCACTGTAACCATGGAAACTTTCACAGCCTATGCCCCCCCCTCCAAATCACTGACACCTTTAGGGAACACTCAGAGAGTCCAGCCACAGATTCAGTACACACACCAGATACTCAGCTGCTGAGTTCCTTCAGTCCTCTCGGCAACTAACTAAAAAAAAACTTTAAAAAAAGACTGCGAGAAGCCAGCATTGGTAACCGAGGGCAACCACAGCCACGCTGCTCTGGCGCCGCTCCTCACTAGAAGAAGAGTATCTCGCTCCAGGCCCGCGCTTTCACAGACAGAGACAGGAGCTACTGCACCCTCATCTTACACTGCGATAAAACACTGCTTATGTCATTATATACAGATTATTACTGGCAAGCTCTCTCTCTCTCTCATGTGTGTGTGTGTGTATGAGTCTGAGCATACGTAAGTGTGGGTAATGCATGTTAATGCATGCGAGTGGTATGTAATACTGTTATCTGATGTTCAGTTGTTGCCTGTTATCTGTTGAGCACTTGAAAAGTCCTCTATAAAGTTGGGCAAAGAAAAAGAGGCTGTAGTGCGTTCAACTTGAGGCAACTTTGATTAGTGACCGATGGGTCCGTCACTCTGTGGAGTGATTCAAACTGTGGAGGCTGTGTGCTGCTCCCACCCATGGGCTAATATTTTTACAAAAGTCCTGCAGCGTAGCTGGCAGGCACCTGCAGCGGAGCTGGCAGGTATAATATCACCCAGAGAGAGAGGCTGTACGGTGCGTAGCAGATGGCAGGTAGCAGGCTGTTTGTGGTTTGTGGTTAACACTGTTCAATTCTAATTTACTTTTTATATAATGTCTTTCTATGTCTTATGTAAAGCACTTTGAGTTGCCTTGTGTATGAAAATGTGCTATACAAATAAACTTGACTTGACTATGTCAGAGCATGTGTGTGTGTGTATGTGTGTTTATGTGTTTGGAAATGACTGGGTAAGTTTATGAACAATTATATGTGTGTGTGTTTAGTGTTTGGGTATGAGTGGGTAGGTTTATGAACGATTATATGGGTGTGATTGTGTGTGTGTGTGTGTGTGTGTGTGTGTGTGTGTTTAGGTGTTTGGGTATGAGTGGGTAGGTTAATGAACGATTATATGGGTGTGATTGTGTGTGTGAACATGCTTTGTGATTGGTCGGCATCTCGTGCAGGGCGTGGTCCAGGCCTGCAGGTTGGGTTGTGGTTCGCCACGGCCCCTGTGAAGGTCGCCGTGGTTACCACAACTGGCTGAATGGATGGAACATCACTGCCTATTAAATTTCCGCCATGTTCTTAAGTAATGTAACTACCTTTGTGGACCGAGAAAGACTTTGAGAGTTTCCTGGCAGCGCTTGGGATTCTCAGAAATGCGCGTGAGTTTGAGTGTGCCCACAAACCCAAAATGGCTTCCTTTTAAGAGAATGACACAGAATGAGGACAGGCAATAATCGGCTGGAGTCCTACATTCTGGGTTTTAAATTTTAAAAAAAGAGAAAGAAAATTATGCACTTGACTGGAAGTTGGTTTCTTTGAAAAACAACCAAAGGAAACAAAAAAAAAAACAATTTCCTGTCTCTCATTCTCTCTCTTTCCCTGTGCTTCTCTTTCATAACTCTTCCTCCCTTCTCTTTTTCAATCTCCCTTTTGCTCACTTCTCTCTTTGTCTTTCAGTCTCTTTCCCTCGTTCTCTCTTTCTCTCTCCCTCTCTCTGTTCTGTCTGGTACATCTCTCTCTCTCTCTGCACAGGAAGTCAATTTCTCAGCTGTTTTTTGGAAATCCATCCCGTTTCCCATGTTCTGGCTCTCCAGGAGTGGGAGAGGTCAAAAGGTCAGCTCAGGGCCTCAGCGACACCTGCGCAAGTCATGTCATCAGTGGTGATGTCACGAGCGGTGATGTCACCCCTACCAGGGCTTGAGAGGTCTTCTTTTACAGAAAACAGCTAAATGTGCTCTACAAACAGGGGGGGTCAAAGGTCCTTCTTCACAGTACTTCCTGTCATGTGACCTTCCATCACTCACCAGAAATGTTAATGAGCCTGACCTTTGACCCCTCTGCCAGATTGGGTTGTGTGACAGAAGCCCCCTGGTACTGCCTGGGGAGGGAGATTGAACGAAAGAGAGAGAGAGAGAGAGAGAGAGAGAGACAGGGGGAGGAAGAAAGAGTGAAAGAGAGAGAGAGAGAGAGATGGGTGGACTGGCTCTTTTCTTTGCAGCTGGTGTGTACAATGGACAGCACTGTCCCAAATCAGCAGCAGGTCAAGACCCTGCGGCCAGAGCACTGTACCACCATCACACCCTGCACCATGCACGTGTGTGTGTGTGTGTGTGTGTGTGTGTATATGTGTGTGTGTGTGTGAGAGTGTGTGTGTGTATAAGTGTGTGTGTATAGGGGTACTATATCTGTGTGTATGCATGTGTTTGGAATGGTCGATATTACAAACCCCTATTCCAAAAAAGTTGGGACAGTATGTAAAATGCACATAAAAGCAGAAAGCAGTGATTTGTAAATTCCCTTT
>CM056379.1:4730028-4735028 GCA_029718625.1 Synaphobranchus kaupii
GTATATCACAGGTAATACAGAAAGAGGAACTCATGCAGACATGACAGGATTTTGCATAACTAATAAAACCCAGATGAACACAAGAGAACAATTTCTTTATCCAACTAGTCCATGCTTGCCTTTAATATGTTACATGTAATGTACACCAGTTTGAGGGGGGGTGTTACCCTGATGTGCATAACGTTTTTTACACTAAAAAAATGAAATATTACAATACAGTGGGCAATAATATCATATTTAAGAGGGGTTACTTAAAACAGCAAACTCTCCTCGTGTAGGGTAGACATTTACAATCTAAACCAGGGGTGTCAAACTCAAGTCCTAGAAGGCTGTAGTGTCTGCACGTTTTTGCAGTTTCCTTTCAATCAGTCCAATATCAGGGTCCTGAGAACACTGGGCCCCTCCTGGGGGGTATACTACAAAGCAGGATTACTGAGTTAGCTGGATAACTGCACTGAGTAAGAGAAGCAGGATTACTTAGCTGGATAACTGCACTGAGTAAGAGAAGCAGGATTACTTAGCTGGATAACTGCACTGAGTAAGAGAAGCAGGATTACTGGGTTAGCTGGATAACTGCACTGAGTAAGAGAAGCAGGATTACTTAGCTGGATAACTGCACTGAGTAAGAGAAGCAGGATTACTGGGTTAGCTGGATAACTGCACTGAGTAAGAGAAGCAGGATTACTTAGTTAGCTGGATAACTGCACTGAGTAAGAGAAGCAGGATTACTTAGTTAGCTGGATAACTGCACTGAGTAAGAGAAGCAGGATTACTTAGTTAGCTGGATAACTGCACTGAGTAAGAGAAGCAGGATTACTTAGTTAGCTGAATAACTGCACTGAGTAAAACCCGGAACCCTCTCAAATCTGGAACATGAACTAAAAAGAGCTGTTCCATGTTTTACTGTTATGCAGCCAACTCAGTAATCCTGCTTCGTAGTATGCCACCAGGACTGGAGTGTGACACACTTATTCTAAACTAAATGAACCATCCTGGCCTTGGACACACTGCCACCCTGTGGACAGCCTTAAATTAACACGTTATTCTCTCCCTGTGGTTCTGTCCTTCAATGCCTGTGTACAGAAAGTTCCTGTTTCTTTAACACAAGCATTCTCATTCCTGGCCTGTGTGCCAATCAATACCATTCTATACTATTGAGTATGCCAGTTGAGTACACTGGATGAGAAAGTTGTTGTTAAGTAGGCAAAATGTTCTCTAAATGTAGTGCACTTAAAGTGATACTGCAGTCAAAAACCGACTTTTCCCGTTGACAACCTATGTTTTGAGTTAGATTATGATCATACACTGTTTATGTCCGAAAATTTTATGTTTAGTAAAAATGGTTTTATCTGAGTTTTTGTGTAGACTTACCAATATGCTGGCTTCCGGGGATTCATGACGTCACGAAATCCTTAACATAAAAATGGGTGGACTTGAGGTGGTCCTAGGGGTGGGTCTTGGCTGGGCACGTGGTATAAAAGCAGAGAACGACGATTTTTTTGTTTTCTTTCTGAGATTGAGACCCTTGTACTGCTAATTAGCTAGTTCAAGTTCAAATGCGAATTGCTTTGTATTATTGCTAACGTTAATATTACGACTTATATCGAGCTACAGTTATTCATATACGACGTCTTACTACTTGGTATCTTTAGCTAACTTGCCTGCATTATGCCAAGGAGTCAGAGATGTATCGTTCCTCGGTGCAACGCCACCGGCTCTGCTAGCTTTCATAATGTGCCGAGAGACCCAGCGCTACTTAGCCAGTGGCTTCAAGCTATCGGTGTAGAGCACGCGGACTTGCCGAAGAAAGCCCTAGTGTGCAATGCGCACTTCACACTGGACTGCTACCACAATTTAACTGGCTTTGAGATGGGCTTCTATAAAACTCTGTCGCTGAAGCCAGGTGCCATCCCAACAGTGATGGATGTAATTTTGTAATCATTACATGAGCTAAGTAAAACAGCTAAGTACAATATACCTATTACATTGTATTTGTGACATTGTGTAATTGCACATGTATTGGCCACTATTATACAGTTGGGCCAAGCATGCCCGACTACGGCACAGCAGTATTAGACAAATCAAGAATAGCTTCATAACTACGCTGACATAACGTTACCTCAGTAACCTCACGGCAACATATGTTTTCTGGAGGGGACAGGTTAGAGCAGTGGCCACAAGCACACCTGCTGGGACATTAGTTTGTTTCTGTTTACATGCAAGTTATCTGTACAAACTACAACAAAAATGCTTTTGCAAACGGTTGACATTACTGATAGGTAATAACTAATGTGGGGTTGAAGGCAACCTACTGTGTGAGCTATCTTTTATGAATACGCAACGTTAGCTAATAAACGATAGCAATAATACATTTGATGTAGCCCTAGCAAAACCAGTAACCAGTTGGTCAGTAACTCGGACGGAATGTATCGATAAGTTAGGTAATGCAAGGCAGTCTATTGTGTGTGAGTTTAGCCCCGTTTGGTCCAGAGAGAATTGGTAACTTAGATAGCTAGTTATATTAGCTATATCATTTATGAATAATGTTAGCTAATAAATGATAATTCTCTCCGGACCAAGTGAAGTTATGAGGGCGCTACAACCAGCCATGTTCAATATACTAACGTTACTGTGTGACTGGGTTTTGCTGTGTATTTGAATGTATTCAATAGTAACGTTACTTTAGGCAGACAAACAAGCTAACTTAGCTAGGTAACGTTAGCTTTACCATTCAGTTACATCCCGGGTCCTCTCCTCGCGAAGACGTTGCTCAACTAATACAGCCGGGGCGGCGGCTGCTGCTGCCAGTGGCTCGAATGAATACGGCTGTATTGCCCGAGAAACATCTTCGCGAGGAGAGTCTTCCACCACGAAGGAATCCTCTTCCTCCACTTCAAACTCCTCCACCTCAAAACTCCCTGCAGTACTGCTGTCACTCTTGTCACTCGCCATTTTATTTAGTTGTGAGGAGGAGAGAGCTGGAAGGGGGCTGAGTCAGTTCACCAAGACACACCCTTTCACTCCTTGACTGTATGAATATTCATAATATGACTATGTGGCATCATCGTCATATGACCACGCCTACTCACGAGTTTCAGTTAAAACTGAAGCGGAAAAAATGGCCTTAGAAAAGCCTCTACAGTATCTCTTTAAAATCCCTGGATGAAATACTTAACGGGATAGTTCAGAATTTTGGACATAATGTCTCAATTACGACTTACCCATGATGCAGTTGATTGATGGAAACCATTTTCAGCTAATTCCACGCTGTCCCTTCTTTTGGACATACACACGTTGCTAATGCTAGTGCAACTCTAAGGTAACCACTACCAAACGCACTTAAACACTCCACAGTGCACCCAAAGCAAATAATATACGACGACAGTCTATCGGGGTTATTTTGAATGTTTATACCATCATTTTTTAAGTCAAACTATTGTTGAATCCTTTACTTTGTGCTGACCTAATATTCTCGGTGGAAGTATGGCGGCCGAGCGAACGTGGCCATTGCAACTTGTTGCTCTTCTTTATTGTTGTAGTCGACCAGTGCCGGCACTACATTCGTAGGTAACGTAAAGTATAGATAGACCGTCGTCGTATTTTACTTGCTTTGGGTGCACTGTGGAGTGTTTAAGTGTGTTTGGTAGTGGATGCTACCCATTACCTTAGAGTTGCGCTAGCATTAGCAACGTGTGTATGTCCAAAAGAAGGGACAGCATGGAATTATCTGAAAATGGTTTCCATCAATCAACTACATCATGGGTAAGTCATAATTGAGACATTATGTCCAAAATTCCGGGTTTTCACTCAAAATAGTATTGAGGATATTTTTCGCATTGCCTACTGCATGTCACTAAACAGTATGCAGTAAGCAGTACATAGTATGCCCCCAGAACTAATTTTACACGCAAGGTCAAGAGGCCGAACATCAAGGTCACAGATGATCCAGGTGATTTTTTTTTTTCTTGAGCGTCTTGATGGGTTGTGCATTTAGAATGATCCTTTCTTCCCTGTACACTCAGCATTCCTGTGGCAGGTGATTATATGAACTGCCTATTAAACCAGTACTATTAAAGTCATACTACAGGTATGAAAAAATATATACATGCAGAACTGTGCTGGTTCTGCACATTCTAAATTGACCCATTTAACAGTCTTCAGTATAAGCTACACAGAGCACAGATTTTTTTTTACATATAACCCATTCAAATAGCTGGACATTTACTGGAGCAAGGTTTGACTTCTTGCCATTTAAGAGAGGCTACGTGACATTACTATATTACAAATGAATATCCATAATTTTATATACTGTACATGTGAGTTTGGACCAGCTTTCGGCTGCATGTAGGGTCTACACAGTAAAATGTCCAGTGTTACAGTTTTTCTCAATCGCTTGGATGCATTTCTGGAAACTGTAACCTCATTCTCTTAACAGTGCCTCAAAACCCCACACCATTAAGGCAATTGGCCAATACACTATTTCACTTCTCATTGTGTTCACAGAATGCAAAACACTAAATGCAGTTGTCATAGTGTAGATGCAATCCTCATTCCACTTCGACATTCCAGTCAAAACAGAGTTTTTTTGTCAATTGGCTATGTACATTTCCCATTCGCAATGACACAGTTGTTCATTGGGTAAATCATTGCATGTAAAATACTATGTATAATGAGCATTGTGTTTGTACAAAAGATAAGGCCAACATGATGGGTGATTGGAGTGAGTAACTTCCCTTCACACATTTGAAGAGTAACGGAGAACACATGCTGTCAATTCCATCCCACAGGTGCAAATTGTGAACACAATACTCACAAACATATATAAATGCTAAGGGTTCCAGTGCAAACAAATGGAGCAAGAAGCAGTGTCCCCAGAGGGGCGATTGGTTGTGAAGCAGTGAAAAACAAAAAATACAAAATAAAAAAGTAAAACAACCATACTATAGATGAAAAAGATACATAATAAACATGTTTTTTCTCGTAATTTGTGTGTCCAGGAA
>CM056379.1:4742528-4752528 GCA_029718625.1 Synaphobranchus kaupii
AAGAGAGAGAGAGAAAGAAGGAGAGTGAGAGAGAGAGAGAGGGAGAACCACCTTGACGAGGTACAGACTCAGCGAGCACCGCCTTGCCATAGAAACCGGCAGGCACAAAAGATCATGGCTGCCAGAAGAACAAAGATTGTGCCAACAATGTAAAGACCCCGACAATGACACAGAAAAACACTTCCTGATTGAATGTGCGACCAAATTCACAATAAATTCTACCCCAAAATTAGCCAAAAATGTCCCCAATTCGACAGCACACCGGATGCTGATAAACTACCCTTCTTATTAGGGGAAAATAAAAACTGCTGCAAACTAGCAGCACAATGTGCTCTCTTGCAACAATCTGAGGGACAGTGAGTGATCCTGTCATACACACATGCACACACATACGAGCATGCAGCATACACACTGACATGTGCACACACACACACACACACACATGATACATAACATAATTTATTGTAATTCCTGTTATAGGCATTTTTATTATTATTTTATTTTTTAATCTCTCATCCATACTGTATATAGCTGTATTATGTAGCCCCTGCTTTGGCAACACAAGTGCCTGTTTTTGTCATGCCAATAAAGCACTTTGAGAGAGACTGATCCTGAGCTTTGTGTGGGATTTTAGCAAGTGTATTCACAGCTGAGAGTAAGATTTCTATTCACACTGAAGCCCTCCACAGCACAGAGAAGCAGTAAAAGTGAAGGACGTTTTCTCTCTAAAGAAAAGAGGAACATTCCCTTCACTTCACAATACCTGCGCTGCAGCTCAGTGATTATATAACCATCAAACGGTCTGGAAACACATACTCACATGTCCTCAAACCCTGGCTGAAGACTCAAATTAATTCCCTTTCTCTCCCTGGTCAAAGAGAGAAACAGCAGTCCCTCAAATTAAAAAGGACACTTAAACCCCCCCCCAGTGGTCACGTGTGGACCCCAATCACAAAAGCAAACCACAGCATGCACGACATGCACACACGCCATAGATGGACAATCCTGGGGTCACAACGGAAAAGTCCTGCCATGTGTTTCTTCCACCCATGAACTCAGCCAGCTGATTTCACTAATTAGTCAATGCTGGGGACTTTTATTTTCTGAACATGGATTTTCCAACTCTGACACACACACATACACACAAACTCTCTCTCTCTCTTTCACACATATATACACACACACACACACACACACACTCACCCATACACACACACTCAACCATACACTCACATACACACACATCTTCAGCACTCTACCTCTGTCCAAACCTACTATAGCCTGGGCGTGTGCTTAATGGGATCACTGTGACCCAGTACACTTACACTGCACACACACACACACACACACATTCATACACATACACTCACTCATACACACCCATGTGTGTGTGTGTGTGTGTGTGTGTGTGTGTGTATGTGTAGTGTAAGTGTACTGGGTCACAGTGATCCCATTAAGCACACGCCCAGGTTATAGTATGTAGGTTTGGACAGAGGTAGAGGGCTGAAGGTGTGTGTGTGTGTGTGTGTGTGTGTGCAGTGTAAGTGTACTGGGTCACAGTGATCCCATTAAGCACACGCCCAGGCTATAGTATGTAGGTTTGGACAGAGGTAGAGGGCTGAAGGTGTGTGTGTGAGTGTGTGTGTGTGCAGTGTAAGTGTACTGGGTCACAGTGATCCCATTAAGCACACGCCCAGGTTATAGTACGTAGGTTTGGACAGAGGTAGAGGGCTGAAGGTGTGTGTGTGTGTGTGTGTGTGTGTGTGTGTGTGTATGAGTGTGTGTGTGTGTGTGTGTGTGTGTGTGTGTGTGTGTGTGTGTGTGTGTGCGTGTGTGTGTGTGAGAGTGTGTGTGTGTGCAGTGTAAGTGTACTGGGTCACAGTGATCCCATTAAGCACACGCCCAGGTTATAGCAGGTTTGGACAGAGGTAGAGTGCTGCATGTGCGTAGTTACCGGTCAGAGAAGCTGTCCGGACTCTGACCTGCTTAAAGACACGTATCGACCCCAGTGGCCACTGGCCGCGTCACCAGGGGTAGAGGGGGTAGAGCCAAACTCATTAACCTGGGTCAGGTGTCTCTGGGGGAGGGGGTTAGGGAGCAGGAATGGAGAGGGGCCAGGCCAAACACGTCCCGCGCGCGCATTACGGAAAAGCCCCTCTCTCCAGATCTGATGTTTCAGCATTATGCACAGGGCTGAGGATCGCCCGGGTGCACCCTGACGTACATCACAGCCTATCGGGGCATGGGGGGGGACTGAGTTTTCCTTGTTAAAATTACACGTAAAGAAATACATAGGCAAGAACTTATATATTTATTCAGTTATCTGCAGAAAACAAGACTGAAGAGGATAAAAAGAATATGATGACGTAAAACAGTTAAATTCTTGTGTGGTGACAGAAGAATCCCAAAATGGGCTTGTCTATTGGGTTCTGCCCTTCGACACAGAACTTCAGAAATGACTTAATAAAGGAAAAAAAATTATATCAACGTGTTAAAAAAAAACAGACTGAAAAAAAATCTAAAAGAATATCAAAATGGTGAAGAAGTCACTCCTAACTGGAGTTTAGGTGAAATTAAATGTAGAGATATAAAAAAAGGGTAAAGACCAACATTTCATTGTTGAAAACAGAAAATGATTGCACAGTATGTCTGTTTTGCATGACATTACCCAACATTTGTACCTATAACTACAAAAAAAAAAAAAAGCATTTAATTTGAGTCATTTGAGCATTTTCCCTTATAATGGGAAATCAGTTTTGAAAATGGAACATATTTTCAATTAAGCCTTTGAACAAGGTTGCTTGAGAGAGCAACCCAATGCCCTGAGTTCACACAAACTGCACACGTTTGTCTGGAAGTTCCGTGAGGTCACAATGGGATCGAGTTCCATGAAGCCCTGCACTTTGTCACAGCAGAAATGTATCTCTCTCAAGTGGCAAACAAATCACACCTGTCGTTTCCTACTCATGCTGCCTCCAGGCCTGGGGCCACGTGTACTGTATAAACAGCGCTGAGCTGAAACATGCCCTCAGAACGCTGCGCAAGCGAGTTTCCACGCAGAAATTCAGATGTATAAAATAAGAGAATCTGCGTACCTCCGCACACGCTGCACACCATACGTACGCAATGTTTGGAGCCAGTGTGATATGGCGACACTATGATAGAAAGGCATTCTCCCTGAGCATTCTTTTACGCATTCTTTTTGTTAGGTGTTGGTGGGGGAAGGACCCAAACGCAGGCAGGAGTACAAAAAAAAAACGAAGTTTAATAAGGGCAAGGCAGCAATCTGTGGTAATACAGGCCGGGTCGAAAAACCGGGAAGGCAGGGCAACGGTACAAAGACAGAGTCCAAAAACAGGGTCGCAGAACAGGAAGGGGTCAAAACCGGGAAGGCACAACAAAGGCACAAAAACAGTATCCAAAAATCGGGTCGCGAGAACACAGGCAGGGGTCAAAACCGTGGAGGCAAGAGAGGAACAGAAAGAAAACAAACCGAAGACAGAAAACAGAAATAAAACAACCACGGGTAAAGGACGAGGGATTACAAAAAACTATAACTCGGGAAGAAACTCGGAGAAACAGAAAGAAACACAGTAGCACAATATTTCATATGAGGAACTCGCGAAGACAGATTGAAATAACAAGGTTTAAATATACGGGGAGAAGATTACACAAAAGGAATCAGGTTTGAAGAGGAGGGGAAATGGGAGAGTACACAGGTGAGAACAATGAGGGTTAACAGGGACCAATAATACAATCACGGGGGAAAACGTAAGACACGGACCGGAATACACATAGACACAATGATAACAAACGGCCTGGAGTTAGCAGGTAGACAAGTGCACAGCTCGGAGGGGAGGAACGCGAAAGTGGACACACGTGTAGAGAATGCAAAATCAGATAGATACAGGGATAGGATAACGAGGAGGGAAATGACAGCTGCAGGTAGAAACTCAAGATGAATTAGTAATTAGTAATGTTAGTAGCAAACTCTAAAACCCTAATGTTAGTAGGTTAGCTGGTTAGTATTATATACACGTTAGTTTGTTAGCAGGTTAGTATTAAATCTAATCTAACAGTTAGTATGATTAGTACATTAGTATTATATACAAATATAAATAAAGTCAGAAGGAAGAAAACGAGATACGAAATACAGAGGAAACCCAAATGTTCCCAAAATCACCCAAATAGTGCAATGACAAAGACAGGGGGTGGAATCTCAGAAAACATGGAACGCGGACTGACAATCGCGAGGGGAAAGAAATCAGGAAAAATAATAATAAAGAATAAACAGACAGACAAATTACAGGATCCTAACACTTTTACTCAGAGTTTTATACATGTGGCCCCTGGGATGAATTTAGATGTTCTTTGTGAAAAGTAGTTATTGTATATGTACTGTATATACACCATATTGAAAACTTTCTTATTGATCCCAGTAAAATCTTTTTAGAAACAAAATAAAAATTTCATACAGCACATGGGGGGGGGGGGGGAAAGAGGAGTATTATGACATCACAATGCAAACAGACCCCCAGTGTTCCATTCGCGCTTGCTGCAGTTTTCAGAGGGGAAAGCATGTCCACTGCAAACCGTGATGTCACCATTCTTCCAGTCATTGGCTCACGGGAATGCCAGTGGGGCCTTGGAATAAGCAGTCACATGGTGCCGCAGTTCTCTGCACGAGCTGTTTGCTTTCTTTCCTCAATCAATACGGACAATCAAGGCCATATTGATCAGAAGCAAAGGCGAACATGTTTTCTCCAGGCACGGGGGACAGCTCCTTGTTAGCGCCCCTATAGAAATGCGATGGGACCGAGCGCAATGATTGTATCTTTTTTTAGGTTCAGTTGTGCTTTCTCCTGACGTGGCAGCAGGCTGATTGCTAACGATCGGTGCGTGTACGTGCTATTTTGCATTCTCAGGAGTAAGAACAAAGATGTGATTTGTTTTTATGTTCAGTCACCTGTTTGTGGGTCTTCAGTCTTCTCATGGCAGCGTGGTCCGCAGGGCAGTGACCAATGAGGGAAGAACTTACATAATAATCTCAGCAAGGGCAGAGTCATACCACCAGGTCTGTTAGAGCCACACCCCCAGCCCTGTTAGGGCCACACCCCCAGGTCTGTTAGAGCCACACCCCCAGCCCTGTTAGGGCCACACCCCCAGGTCTTTTAGGGGCGGAGCCACGAAGGATCCCACAGACGTTGTGTGGAGAGAGCTTTCTGGCCTTGCTTGCTTTAGAGACACAAACTCCCAGTCCCAACATTCCCAAGGTCCACGGCAGGGTCACCGATGACGAATGTGTGCCGGGGGTCCTGGGGTGGGGGGGGGGGGGGTAATGCTCAGATCAGACTGAACCCCCCCCCACCGAATTGAAGAATAGACTGATTCCCTCCCACTTGGGCCCACTAGATAGGTCCTGATTCACATGCGGTGCAGTGGACAATACACACAACAGCTAAACAGAACCGCACAGATTAAAAAAACACACCCGCAGAAGCATGGTTCATACGTGCTGACCAGAGTCAAACTTGAACGAGGTATTATTATCACTGATTCAGAAACAACAACAACAAAAAATAAAACAGGTATTAGTGTAAGTGGAAACGGAAACACACACTTTTCTATCACTTAGTAATCTTTTATCAATGGAAGTTGACAGAGTTCGATGATGGAGAAACATCGTAAAAAATCACAGTTTGCAAAAGAGGCCAAACGGTGAACAGTTCTGAACAGCCTGTGTCCTCACTGCTGTATCTCTGAGGGTTTACACTACAAACATTAACAGTATTCTAGTTATTATCATCATTTTAACGAAAAAGTACGTATACTATATTTACTATTAGATAATAATTATTTACTGGGTATATTTACTGCTATTTGTGTGTTTGTGTGTGTGTGTGTGTGTGTGTGTGTGTGTGTGTGTGTGTGTGTGTGTGTGTGTGTGTGTGTGTGTGAATGCGTGTGTATATATTTGGGCCCTAATTGTAATGGGGCGTGACGTGTGAGGTGGGAGGAGCCAAACGCAGCAAGGGGATTCTTTAAGCCCTAAGGCCACTAAGGCGGGAAACCCCGCAGTTAAGGGAGGAGACAAGACAACGAACACGCCTACAGACGCTACCAACCGGCTCACTGTCACACGCCAATAAGTAGAAGCGCAAGGACAGGTCTCTGAATAGCCAGAAATAATACGCGCCCTGTCTCGGTAACGAGACACATAAGAACGGGCGAGTAGCGTAAAGGCACAAATAAAAACACAAAGAGATACGATTGTATATGAGGAGGCGAAAGAAAGATCTAACGTTCCAGGGCTACTCTCAGACTCGCAGTCACACACAAACATGTCCACAACATAGCCCAATCCTCCCTATAGGAAGACATGTACCGAAGGACGAAACGGAACTACAGTTCCAAACAAAATCGTCAAAAGCTCCATGTACGGAGACAGGTACCGAATAGAGCAAACAGGACAGCTGTACCGGACATTTACCGGCTAAAAAGACTAACGCGAGATTAGTAGAAAATAAAGCCCTGCCTCACCATAAATAGGAACGTAACGAGGCAAACAGGAACAGAGATTTAACGTTCCAAGGCTACTTTCAAAGACTCGTTTGTCAAACGCAAAACATATCCACAACATCGCCCAATCTTCCCTATAGGAAGACATGTACCGAAAGACGAAACAGAACTACAGTTCCGAACAAAATCGTCAAACTCCATGTACGGAGACAGGTACCAAAAGGAACAAACAGGACAGGCTGCACCGGACAGTTACCGAGTTTCAATGTGCAAAACTCTTAACACAGAATGCTATACTGCTCATTTTGGGTTCAAAATGTAGTATAGCATGCAAAATAAAAATACCAGTGTCAAATCAGAGAATATTATATGCAAAAGTTTATCAAAGCACCAGAACATTAGATATTTCAAACAATGAAGTTAAATCATTGCTGCATTTCCAATATACAACAGTCATCATGAAATAATGCTGCCAAACACAAAATCCTTCTGATAAAAAAAGAGTTTGAAAGTGTTCTTTGGTCATAACGCAAAATGCTATACTCCTAATCTTGGGCTCAAAATCATATATAGCATGCACAATAGAAACAACTGAAGCAAATTAGATTGTATTTCATGCTAAAGTTTATCATAGTGTCAGAACAGTGGATATGTTTATCGTTGAAGTTTAATTATTGGTGCATTTTCAAATACAACGGCCATTATCAAATAATGTGGTCAAACACAAAATACTTGTTACCAAAAAAGACTATGCAATGGTCATTTCCTCAAAATGCTTGAAATTATGTACAGCAAGCATCCCCTGTGATAGCCTGCAGTTTTGCGCTTGTGTTTTTATGAAAGACAAACAAAATATTAGATTAGATTATATGAAGTTTAATCATTAAAGAAAAATCATACAGTAATGCAGTACTGTAAACTCAACTGTATTGTACAGTAAAAACAAAAACAACAGTAAAAGCAAAAACAGTTACAGTAACAACAAACTTTACTGTAAAGTAAAAAAAAAACTGCTTCTCTGTGCTTAACCAGCATTTTGCCTCTCTGCTGCATTTGGCCACAGAATTTTATCAACGTTGCATCTGATGTCTTCGTTGGCAAGACAGCGCTGGTAAAATCTTTGAGTGCCTTATCCACCCCTGACACTGCTGGGCTGTAATGTCATCGCATGCCTCATCCATCGCCTGAAGGAGCGTTTCCTGCTCATATGGACACCTATCGTATTCCTTCCACCACCAGGCCGAGAAAAACTCCTTGATGGGGTTCAGAAAGGGGGAGTAAGGTGGAAGGAATTGGAATCGGAACTACGGATGGGCTGTAAACCAGTCTTGCACAGCCAATGCACAATAGAAGTTTACATTGTCCCAGACAATGATGAACACCATCTGAGCATTTGGCTGTACGAGACGGTTGTACAGCCCATCCAGAAAATGTATGAGGCGCATGGAGTTGTACTATGCCCCCAGCAGAGGGTCAGGCTGACCAATCAGGGATGGATGTGTGTGGGCCTGCCCAATGGTCTCAGGGCTGGGTCTAGGCAAACTAGACATGTACAGTACCTATTACCTATATACTGTATATTTACTGTACATGGTCCACGACCATGACCACGATCACGACCATGATCCTGTCCTTCGTTACCAACCTCAACCTCACTGACCTGCTCCATGTTGTCAGAAACTGCCATTCAGGTTTCTAAGCAGCCTTTTTTGTAGTGGTGAAGATATTATCAATTGTGTTGCAATGCTACTCACCTGGGCAAGGTTGTTGGAAGTACTGAGACATGACTACAAACACCTGTTGAACTGATTTAGTGATCTGCATTTGTAGTAATAAACATTTGAACATTTTTGTAATATTAGGTGTATTCTGAGAATGGAGCATATGATTTAGAGTTTGGCACTTTGTATTAACAGTTTAGGATGTCCTTAGGATGTAGTGTCCTAAGGTAAGAATTCTGCAAGTCAGTTTAGCACTTTGCGTTAACAGTTTTACACTTTGTATGTCATCATAGGATGTAGTGACTTAAGGTAAGAATTCTGCATGTCAGTTTAGCACTTTGCGTTAACAGTTCTACACTTTGTATGCCAGCATAGGATGTAGTGTCTTAGAGTATGAATTTTGAAAGTCAGTTTGGCACTTTGCATTTTGAGTTTTGTACATTGAAATTCTGCTGTGCAAAATGAGTCAAAGCAATCGTAAAAAACTGTAGTATAAAATAAGAGCCCTGCCTCTCCATGCTGAGGAATATAACGAGGCGAACAGGAACAGGAGATTTAACGTTCCATGGCTAGTTTAATAGGCTCGCAGTCAAATGCAGAAAACAAAGGGGTAAACACCCGATCTCCCAGGGGGGAGAAACATTTTACAGGTGAGCCGACGGAGCACCGTCGTCCCATAACTTTACTATCCAAAATGACTAACGCAAGCTTAATTGAAAACACACACCCTAGCCTCTCAGTAAAAGAATATGTAACGAGGCGAAGGAACAGAGAGCTAACGTTCCGAGGCTATTTTCGGAAACACGCAGTCACACACAAACATGTCCACAACATAGCCCAAGCTCCATACGAGGAGAAACATACCCGGAGAACGAACAGAATAATAGTTCCGAACAAAATCGCCCCGCAGGTAAAAAAGGCGAACAGGACAGCTGCAACAACAGACCAACGCAAACTTAATCGAAAATAGCAAGCACTGCCTCTCAATATAAAATAAAACCCTGACTCACAACAAAGGGGAACGTAGTCCACGAGAAGGAGACAAAACAGGGAACAAACGTACCGAAGCTACTAACTGGCTCACAGTAACAATGAAATGAGTAGAAGCAAAACACCAGGTCTCTCAGTAAGAAAACCAATGAAAGGCGAAAATGGAACAAATAACTGCTACTCTATACTTCTACGAGCTAAGTAACTAAGTAGAAGCGAAACGCCCGATCTCCCTATGGGAAGACATGTACCGAAGGGCGAACAGAGCTACAGTTCCGAACAGAATCGCCCAAAACTCCATATACGGAGAAAAGCACAAAAAGACGAAATAGAGCAGAGATCCACGGTCCCATCATTCTACGAGATAAGTAACTACAGAGCCAGCAAGAAATAAGCCCTGCCTCAGCAATGAGACGTAAAAATAGGCGAGTAGCCCAAATGGTACGAATAACTCACAGCCAACAAAACACCACAGTACAAAACAATAAACAAACAATCTCGAAGCCCCGAACGAAGGAAACGGGAGGCTTATATACCTCTCAAGGTGACCACGCACAGGTGTGGACGCTAACAGCAGCTCCGCAATCTAAGCAGGGCGGAGCAAGCATCCACCAAAAGAGCAGCGTCCTCGCGTGGCCACCAAGGAAAACGACCGCATAGGCAAAAAGGGTTAAAAACGATGACACTAATAATGTATTTTATAAATGCGGACCTAAATAAAGAATTGAAATGTGTGCATCTGTGTGTGTATGTGAGTGAGTGTGTGTGTG
>CM056379.1:4757528-4760028 GCA_029718625.1 Synaphobranchus kaupii
AAGGGATAGAGGAAAATATTATAAAATATTTAAAATGCGCGTCTTCATCCAGCATTTCACGCATTTGTTTAACGAGAACATATGTCCTGGTTTTCCCCCGTTTGGTTCAGGGGACGGACAGACCACCTTCTTTTTTTGGTTCACTTTGGCTGTGTCCAAATCAGAGCCCTATCTACTGCGCCCTGCCTCCTGCGTACAGTGCACTGGCAGAAGTGTGCTGTTTAATGTGCACTGTTTAGCAGTCCGCGAAAAATATCCACCATACTATTTTCCAACCGCACTGTGGAAGTGTCGTAAGCAGCTCATAAGATGTCCCACCAGTGTTGCCATGTCCGCAGTTTTACAGCTAAATTGGGATACTTTCAAAGTGCAGTCACGGGTAAAAATGAAAAGTCGCAAAGCACGCACTTATTTTAAAAAGTAAAAACATGATGATTTCTATTTAACATATGTTGGTTTTGGTTAAAAATAGCCTATAATTTGGGCTAGTTTTGAGTCACCATTTGGCTGGAAAGTCTTACAAGATCTGGCAACCCTGCGCCCCACTCTTGCGCTGCTATGTCACGTGTTGTTTTTGTTGTATTTGAAGGAAAACATCAGCAAAGCAGCGCCTCATTTTTTTAAAACGAAGCTTCACGTCATATTTATGTGACCAAAATGTTCGTGTACTTCTTGAAAAGTGTGCTCCCGAATGTACTCAGTGAAACCCCGGAAGTAAGTGTGTCATCCGGGTGTTTGAAGTATACTGCAATTTGAAAGATTTTCACGTACTCTACGACTTTCTCACCCTATCTACTCACCAAGGCTACTCAACAGTGTGGAAGAATGCTGATTTTGACATGGCCATTGTTTTTTTCAGCAAAAGTAGATTTAAAAGTTATTCCTCCTCCATAATCTCAATAATTTCACCGAGTACTGCCATGTTTTTAGAAATGTAAACAAACGGTCAGAAGTTGTCGTCTCGTTACCATAGAAACAACAGAACCCTCATGGTAGACCTTCGCCAGTATAAATGCCAAACGTCGTGCGACGCCTTCATTTTTGTTGCTTGACACTTGTCGAAAGGGGCGTGCGACGAAGTATAGAATAGAATAGAATAGACTAGAAAATAGTATGGAGGATATTTTTTGCATACTGCACGTCGCTCACTAAACAGTACACATTAAACAGCACACATCTGCCCGTACGCAGTACACAGGAGGCAGGATGCAGTGGATAGGGCTCTGATTCAGGCACAGCCATGGAAATAATATATCATCCTGGGATTTTAAGTACGCTATACATTCAAATAACATTTCACCTTCTGTACTTAACAATGCACTCATCCAGTGTACTCAACTGGCACACTCAAGTAAAGAAGGGCACTGATTCGGACACAGCCCATGTCAAAAAAAAAAAAAAAAAAACTGCTTTTGTGAATTGATGTCATTTGAAACCTGAAATGAAAGCATATGCATTTTTTCAGGGTCTTGTTAGGGATGAGTAGTATAACTGGAATGTAAAGTGCAGAGGTCTAGCAGAGTCGCGTAGCGGAAGCGTGCTGGGCCCATAACCCAGCGGTCGATGGATTGAATCCACTGCCAAGGTTATCTGTTTGACTGGAATGCCGGGGCTTTGTTTGCGTTTCCTTGGGAGCACACGGCCTTGTTCTCTTGGAACACATGACCGAACTCAAATGTTTTGTGGATTTTAGTATGCTATGTTAATGTGGTAGTAAGGAGGAGGCCAGGGTGATCGTTTTGTGGATTTTAGTATGCTATGTTAATGTGGTAGTAAGGAGGAGGCCAGGGTGATCGTTTTGTGGATTTTAGTATGCTATGTTAATGTGGTAGTAAGGAGGAGGCCAGGTTGATCGTTTTGTGGATTTTAGTATGCTATGTTAATGTGGTAGTAAGGAGGAGGCCAGGGTGATCGTTTTGTGGATTTTAGTATGCTATGTTAATGTGGTAGTAAGGAGGAGGCCAGGGTGATCGTTTTGTGGATTTTAGTATGCTATGTTAATGTGGTAGTAAGGAGGAGGCCAGGTTGATCGTTTTGTGGATTTTAGTATGCTATGTTAATGTGGTAGTAAGGAGGAGGCCAGGGTGATCGTTTTGTGGATTTTAGTATGCTATGTTAATGTGGTAGTAAGGAGGAGGCCAGGGTGATCGTTTTGTGGATTTTAGTATGCTATGTTAATGTGGTAGTAAGGAGGAGGCCAGGTTGATCGTTTTGTGGATTTTAGTATGCTATGTAAAGTGGTAGTAAGGAGGAGGCCAGGGTGATCGTTTTGTGGATTTTAGTATGCTATGTTAACGTGGTAGTAAGGAGGAGGCCAGGGTGATCGTTTTGTGGATTTTAGTATGCTATGTTAACGTGGTAGTAAGGAGGAGGCCAGGGTGATCGTTTTGTGGATTTTAGTATGCTATGTTAACGTGGTAGTAAGGAGGAGGCCAGGGTGATCGTTTTGTGGATTTTAGTATGCTATGTTAACGTGGTAGTAAGGAGGAGGCCAGGGTGA
>CM056379.1:4765028-4782528 GCA_029718625.1 Synaphobranchus kaupii
GTACAGCTCGATTTCCCTCCAAAATTATGCACACCCTTATAATAAAGCTGAGCGAATGACGTTGTATAAAGATAAACAGTACAGGTGAATGAGCTCTATTGTACATATACAGTATGTCGGGTTTTGTGTTTCTTGTGAGTCTGCCTCACTGACTGTGTGGGGAAGCTTGTGGTAAGAGAGCGGAGGCATGTCAGTACATTACATCCATTAGGCAGACCCTTTCATCAAAAGCAACGTACAATAAGTGCATTCTGAAGGCCACTGAAACAACTATAAACAGGTCAGACAAAAGTACAGTTCTATGATAAAGTTTCAGCTATCCATAGACATGAATATCAAGTCTAGTTCACACAGCAACCGGAAGAGTCGTACAAGGTAGCCAACATTCAACATCTTTAACTCATTGTAATCTGATTGACCATCTTATCGAGAAGTAATGTTGGACCAGAAAGAAGTTTTCATTACATTACATTAGTTGGCACTTTTATCCAAAGCGACGTACAATAAGTGCATACTGAAGGCCATTGAAACAACTACAAACAGGTCAGATAAAGTACAGTTCTATCGTAAGGTATCAGCTACATGAGCATCAAGTCTAGTTCACACAGTAAAGCTATGGCTAAGAATTAAGGCCTAATCTAACAGGGGGATGTGTGGGACCCAACCCAGGTGCAATATATGAGGCATGGGCGGCTGGAGCCTATCCCAGCATGCATTGGGTGAGAGGCAGGAATACACTCAGGACAGGTCGCCAATCTATCGCAGTGCACGCACACCGTTCACTCACACACTCGTACCTACGGGCAATTTAGTCTCCGATTCACCGAACCTACATGTCTTTGGACTGTGGGAGGAAACCGGAGTACCCGGAGGAAACCCACGCGGACACGGGGAGAACATGCAAACTCCGCACAGAAAGGCCCTCGGCCGGGATTCAAACTCAAACTACCCGCTGCACCACTGCGCCTCCCTACATGTAGGCATTATTATTAAAAACATTACATTTTGATCACACGCACCTTGATCAGACAACCATACGAAAACCAGACGCATAAATATTCAAACAACATAATGAAAAACGACAGGTAGGCAAATACATATTGGGCATAAGCACCAGTATATACCTGAACACAAGCACACAGAACGGTGGCAGAGCTATTTTTTGCTGTAATGCAATCATTTCCTCAGCAGACGCTCATATCCTGAGCAGCTTAACGCAGCTTCGATGTCGTACATACTGGATATATTACAGATTTTAGCCGCGTATCATTCGTAAGGGCACAGCAGCACATCCCCACCTGGGGTTTGAACCCTCAACCTCAGAGTGATAAGCCTGGCGCTTGGTCCCTGGCAGCGGGCTGGGTGTCAGCAGGCTGCGGCTCCATGTTGTGTTTGTATTGTAGTGATAATATTACTGATGCACTGATCTGGTGCCAGGAGCAGAGAGAGTGATGTCATCTACAGGCAGGAGGCTAATTAAACTCTCTCTCTCTCTCTGTGTTACAGCCACACACACATACACACGTGCACACGCACACACACACACACACTCTGTGTGGTACAGCCACACGCACGCACTCACACACACACACACACACACACACACACTCTCAGTGGGTTACAGCCACACACACACATGCACACACACACTCTCAGTGTGTTACAGTCATGCACACACACAAACGCACTCACACACATGCACACAAACACACACACACACACACACACACTCTGTGTGTTACAGCCTTGCACACACACGCACACACACACATGCACCCTCTCTCACACACACACACACACACACACACACACATGCACTCACACACATGCACACACACACACACACACACACACACACACATTCTCTGCGTGTTACAGCCACACACACGCACGCACTCACACACATGCGCGCACACACACACACACACACACACACACTCTGTGTGTTACAGCCACACACACACACACACACACCTGGGTTAAATCTTTATGAGACTGTTCCCATATACAACAATAAGACCTGGGTAAACACATATTTGAAATAACGGTATTTTAACTCCTAAAATTTCAAAACACTCCAGCAGAATCCCTGAGAATCTTCAACAAAATACACGACATAGCCAAAACTACACCTGCTCATCCAACATCTCGTTCCAAAAACACAGGCGCTAATATGGAGGTTTTGCTCATCGGTAGATGATGTTCTCAAATGATACTATGGATGATTTTTTTAAGGTTATTATGACCCACTTATAAAAACAGGCCCAAGGATGTTTGTAATTACATGCTATTGAGCTCAACTGTATAATGTCCCGCCCAGACAACACACTCGCTGCTCTGGGTTATAATGTAACCTGGCCTAGAAACACAGAGGACAGTATATATACAGTAAGTGTCTAATAACTATATTTTTTAATATTAACGGCCTATAGTATATCATTTAAAAAATATATAGGTTACATAATAATAATAAACTTTATTTATATAGCACCTTTCATACAACAAGTAGCATAAACAGTTAAAACAGGAAAATATTGGATAAAACAATATAACATTATATAACATTAATATAACAATAAAACACAATGAAATAAAAGACAATATAACAGGGAATAAAACAAATCTGAAGAAAAAATAAAATAAATAAATAAATAAATAAATAAACTGCATTCGTAGCATTGGCAACACGGTTCTTTTTGGCATATGTTAAAAATATTTACACGTTTCAACATACGCTTGTCTACATTTTAATAAGGGATTGTGGGACACTTATTGTGATTATTTTCAGGTGATCTGAATCCTGGGTGGGTGTTCTTGGACAGAAGCATAAATTTGGGTCAGCTCGTGGGGCGTCTGTAGCGTCGTTCTGTCCCCACTGAGTCGATACCCTCCTGGAGAATTACGCAAAAGCAAACGCTGAATTTGCAAGCTGGGAGCCGTTGCTCAATGAGGAAACTATGTCACCTATATGTAGGGCGGCACATGGGCCGGCTTTAATGTGAGCTGAAAAGCAGGCCGGATTAGTCACACCCCGTTTCTCACCTAAGTGAGGACGGCCCAAATGTCAAAAGTGAGAGGGCTTCCGGACGTTCCCCGCGGTTGCCAATGGTGACGGAGGTGATTCAAGGTGTGGGCATGTGACCACACCGTTCGGATGAAGCTCAAATGTGTCAGGTCTTTATCTCAACTATCCAGTGTAAACGGTGAAAATTAACCGAAAAACTACAGACTGCGTCAAAGAATTAGCTTTTGCCTGTGCTGTGTTGTTTGGGCGAACCAGGTCTGGTTTAAAAAAAAAAAAAAAATCTGGTATGGCTGGAATCCTGCAGTTCCTGGTACACGGAATAGATTCCACAAGGCATTGTGGGATAGTAAGCCTCCTAGGCTCCTACAGCATCACCGTGGAGATTCAGCACAATATGTGCTCTGTTGCCTGTGTGCTCACGGAAATTACTTTCTCCGTTTACGCTCTGAAGCACTTTCTCAGATTCCCAAAGAGGTGGGGTTTCCTCAGGATGTACTTATTTTCTTACCTTTCACGGGTAACCCCCAAAAAAACGCACAGGTGACGCACAGCAAACAACCCCGTTTGCCTTTGTAAAGACCTGTTTGCTCACCATCCTGTCCCTATACTCTCTACAGACAATCATACAGTTAATTAAAGCAGTTCCCTGACAAGCGAAATGTGCTTGAAGTATTTTTATTGGCTAAAACAGTTGCATTTGATATGCTTGAAATCGGGATCCAGGAACAACTCTCCTCTGGCCCTAAAAATGTGGACGTGGACTCTACCCATGGACATCGACCAAAAGAGAAAAGGGTAGGAGGGCTCAAAATGTGGAGGTGGGGTTGCATGGAAGAACAGCTGATGTACAAGGGAGGAGGTTTTTGGGATTTTTATAACTGGAGAGAAGACGGTTTAGAATGTTGAGTTAATAGTGTAAGTAGCTTCCTCTAAAATCTCACCTCAAGCTTCATTTAAACCTCCCACGATAAGCTTACTTCATATAACGTCTCATTTATAATGTTTCAAAGCACTTTTCAAATAGAAGAAGACAAGGTAAAAACGCGACGAACTGGGCAGATATACCAAAAAAACAACAGTAGAAATAATAAAATTAAACAGATTTTTTTGTTTTGTTTTGTTTACACGACCGATACATAAGGGCTGTCAACACACGCAGGGACCACAAGTGGCAATTCTCTCAGAATATTTTGCAGGGGCCTATTATGCAAAACGCATTTGCAAGCGTTTTCAGAGACCTATGGTTCTGATCCGGCAACACAGGACGAACATAAACTAGGCCTACGCATACAGGAGTACTGTCCTCTTTTCCCCATTATACTTCGTTATGTATGCTCTTATGTGACAGTTACTAAATTCATTACTTTTTTATTTACATGTTGCTGTCAAAACTGTCAGTAACGACGGCTGTGCAATTCTGGATTGCATTAATCGTTCATACAAATAAGGCTCCTCCCTGTGTCCACGGTGTTTTAAACCGTGCTTTCATAATAGTACCTATCAGGCTATCACCTAGGCTACTCTTCGGGCGATAGGTCGATAAACAAGATCAAGATACAACAAAGCAGATACAATTGCGTTGTCCTCTGATAAATTAATAACTGATAAACCGCCTTCGAAAAAGTGAGAGAGAACTCCCTGAATACGCAAGGGGGCAGAAGCGTGCAGCATTCAAGTTTTATCACGAGAGCTGATAGGAAACGAAACACATTAATCCTCAACAGACTTTTAAACTAGTGCACTTCAGTTTAGCGTTTATTTCGCCCCAAACCGGTCTCAGTAATTTTTCTTCTATTCGTCAGGACTGTGCACACACAGTGAAAATGGATGCAAAAAAATCACTGACCTCTTCCATAGTCCAAAAGACTTGGTAGGCCTATTGAGAAAAATGAGAACTGAAGACGCCTTGTGTGCGACAATTGATGCCTGAACACCATTGCCCATAATGCACCGCAGTGTTTACGGCCAAAGGTTAACTGTCATGTCTGCCAGAATGTGAATTTACACATTATTTGCACAGCAAATAGCCTACTCGGAATTAGGTGCAACACGAAAGGAAGATTACGCTCTTTTTAGACGTGGTCTTGTTAATTTTGGTCTGTATTTGGTGTTATATGAAGGGTGATTCGGCGTCTGTAAGAAACCTCGATTTGGATTGCTGCGGGGGGTTAAATAACGTGGATTATAGCAAGGTATCCACACAGTTGCCGTTTTTTTTCATTTTACTTTAGGTCGAAACTTTAAAATGACGAAAATTACAGACCTGACATGTTTTATGATTGCTCGGATAGAACAATGTTGTTTTTATTGTGAATTTAATTTACACAACCAATCAACACGTTTGTAACAGGGAAAAAACATGCCATGGGATATAGCCAATGCTGTTTAATACAATTTGGCACGTGCGAATTGCCGTGTGCGGACCGGCGCCTAGCAACGCCACATCATCGGCTGTTTCAGAGCAACGCCATCAAGGTTTACATAAACTTTGCTGGAACAAGCTGTTCGCTCTCCTGTGCATGTCTTGTTTTTTGTGTTGGGTGCAATTTCAGGGGCAGAATGCATTAGAAAGCGTGGAAACAGTCTGTAAAATGTAGGGAAGAAATGCGATAGCCTGCTTAAAGTGGTGGAATCAGCGCTCTCTCGTGATGTAGGCTACAGATGAGATGAGTTGATGCCAGTTTCGTTGCAAAGATATGGGCAGTTGTGGCGGAGGACTCTCCAGTCGTGAGCAAAACGCTGCCTCGATGTGGAAGGTTTTATTGATCAGCTTTGAACGAATACGAATAATTTCCTGGCGAAGTCATTGAACGTGGCTTACTTGTTTCTAACCTGCCTTGTTTGAGGGAAATAATATTTATTAAAGCCCCCAAAAAATAAAACTATAGCCTAGTAGCCTATAGTACAATATAAGCCCTGCTTGTGAAATAGAAAAAGGCCCCCGTTTTGATTCAGTTGTAGATGTAAGACAAATATTTGGGGATCGCAGGATTCTCCAGTTCATTTATTTATCCATCTCAGATTCTAGAGTGTAGAATGCTTCACTCTGTCTTTCATTGGATGCATGATATTAGCTTTGAACAAAATCATTCTGCTCTGAGGGACATTTACTCTCACAGGGTCGTCTTCATCGTCTTCGCCTTTCTGAAAACAAATATTAGTCATAAGGCATACATCTGAAAGGGGATCCTCTGTTTGTTTTTTGTTTTTTTTGCTCTGAAGTTTTTGTATTTGCGTCAGTTCTGGTGAAGTTAAATAACGGAGATCCAAAAAAGGCCGTGAACACAACGCTGAGAAGATATGAGCGGGGAGAGAAACGGGGATTGCTTGTCTTATTTTGCTCTGTAACTGGTTAAATGAGCGAGAGAAACGCTTGTGTTTGTATGTGGCATTTGGGGAGAGAATGGTTGTATTTGTATTTAGGCTGCTAAGCTGAATGATTTCACGGATGCGAAACGCTTACTTGATGGATGTGGGAACCGATGTTAGGTAGTAGGTACACTTGAAGTATAATAGGAGCGGGCAGTTTTCACGTTAGACTTTTGATTAGCATAGAGAAGGATTGTTGTGTATATATTTTTGTGTTTGTGTTACATAAGTTATATTATACAAACTAAAAAATAGTGGCTGCAAGTTGAATTTATGTTTAGGCCCCACGGTATCTGTTAAGGCTCTGTTCCAGTGTGTGGATGGACCCCACAGTCTAGTATCTGTTAAGACACTGTTCCAGTGTGTGGATAGGCCCCATGGTCTGGTATCTTTTAGTGCACTGTTCCAGTATGTTGATGGACCCCACAGTCTTGTATCTGTTAAGACACTGTTCCAGTGTGTGGATGGGACCCACAGTCTGGTATCTGTTAAGGCTCTGTTCCAGTGTGTGGATGGGACCCACAGTCTGGTATCTGTTAAGGCTCTGTTCCAGTGTGTGGATGGGCCCACAGTCTGGTATCTGTTAATGCACTGTTCCAGTATGTTGATGTGCCCCACAGTCTGGTATCTGTTAAGGCTCTGTTCCAGTGTGTGGATGGACCCCACAGTCTAGTATCTGTTAAGACACTGTTCCAGTGTGTGGATGGGCCCCACAGTCTGGTATCTGTTAAGACTCTGTTCCAGTGTGTGGATGGGCCCCACAGTCTGGTATCTGTTAAGGCTCTGTTCCAGTGTGTGGATGGGCCCTACAGTCTGGTATCTGTTAATGCACTGTTCCAGTGTGTGGATGGGCCCCACAGTCTGGTATCTGTTAAGGCACTGTTCCAGTGTGTGGATGGGCCCTACAGTCTGGTATCTGTTAAGGCACTGTTCCAGTGTGTGGATGGGCCCTACAGTCTGGTATCTGTTAAGGCACTGTTCCAGTGTGTGGATGGGCCCCACAGTCTGGTATCTGTTAAGGCTCTGTTCCAGTATGTTGATGTGCCCCACAGTCTGGTATCTGTTAAGACACTGTTCCAGTGTGTGGATGGGCCCTACAGTCTGGTATCTGTTAAGGCACTGTTCCAGTGTGTGGATGGGCCCTACAGTCTGGTATCTGTTAAGGCTCTGTTCCAGTGTGTGGATGGACCCCACAGTCTAGTATCTGTTAATGCGCTGTTCCAGTGTGTGGATGTGCCCCACAGTCTGGTATCTGTTAAAGCTCTGTTCCAGTGTGTGGATGAACCCCACAGTCTAGTATCTGTTAAGACACTGTTCCAGTGTGTGGATGGGCCCCACAGTCTGGTATCTGTTAATGCACTGTTCCAGTGTGTGGATGGGCCCTACAGTCTGGTATCTGTTAAGGCTCTGTTCCAGTGTGTGGATGGGCCCCTACAGTCTGGTATCTGTTAATGCACTGTTCCAGTGTGTGGATGGGCCCTACAGTCTGGTATCTGTTAAGGCTCTGTTCCAGTGTGTGGATGGACCCCACAGTCTAGTATCTGTTAAGACACTGTTCCAGTGTGTGGATAGGCCCCATGGTCTGGTATCTTTTAATGCACTGTTCCAGTGTGTGGATGGACCCCACAGTCTAGTATCTGTTAAGACACTGTTCCAGTGTGTGGATAGGCCCCATGGTCTGGTATCTTTTAGTGCACTGTTCCAGTATGTTGATGGACCCCACAGTCTTGTATCTGTTAAGACACTGTTCCAGTGTGTGGATGGGACCCACAGTCTGGTATCTGTTAAGGCTCTGTTCCAGTGTGTGGATGGGCCCCCACAGTCTGGTATCTGTTAAGGCTCTGTTCCAGTGTGTGGATGGGCCCCACAGTCTGGTATCTGTTAATGCACTGTTCCAGTATGTTGATGTGCCCCACAGTCTGGTATCTGTTAAGGCTCTGTTCCAGTGTGTGGATGGACCCCACAGTCTAGTATCTGTTAAGACACTGTTCCAGTGTGTGGATGGGCCCTACAGTCTGGTATCTGTTAAGGCACTGTTCCAGTGTGTGGATGGGCCCCACAGTCTGGTATCTGTTAAGGCTCTGTTCCAGTATGTTGATGTGCCCCACAGTCTGGTATCTGTTAAGACACTGTTCCAGTGTGTGGATGGGCCCTACAGTCTGGTATCTGTTAAGGCACTGTTCCAGTGTGTGGATGGGCCCTACAGTCTGGTATCTGTTAAGGCTCTGTTCCAGTGTGTGGGATGGACCCCACAGTCTAGTATCTGTTAATGCGCTGTTCCAGTGTGTGGATGTGCCCCACAGTCTGGTATCTGTTAAAGCTCTGTTCCAGTGTGTGGATGAACCCCACAGTCTAGTATCTGTTAAGACACTGTTCCAGTGTGTGGATGAGGGCCCCACAGTCTGGTATCTGTTAATGCACTGTTCCAGTGTGTGGATGGGCCCTACAGTCTGGTATCTGTTAAGGCTCTGTTCCAGTGTGTGGATGGGCCCTACAGTCTGGTATCTGTTAATGCACTGTTCCAGTGTGTGGATGGGCCCCACAGTCTGGTATCTGTTAATGCACCGTTCCAGTGTGTGGATGGGCCCTACAGTCTGGTATCTGTTAATGCTCTGTTCCAGTGTGTGGATGGGCCCCACAGTCTGGTATCTGTTAATGCTCTGTTCCAGTGTGTGGATGGGCCCCACAGTCTGGTATCTGTTAATGCACTGTTCCGGTGTGTGGATGGGCCCTACAGTCTGGTATCTGTTAAGGCTCTGTTCCAGTGTGTGGATGGGCCCCACAGTCTGGTATCTTTTAATGCACTGTTCCAGTGTGTGGATGGGACCCACAGTCTGGTATCTGTTAAGGCTCTGTTCCAGTGTGTGGATGGGCCCCACAGTCTGGTATCTGTTAAGGCAATGTTCCAGTGTGTGGATGGGCCCCACAGTCTGGTATCTGTTAATGGACTGTTCCAGTGTGTTGATGTGCCATTGCTCACCAGTGGCCCCTGCTGGTCAGGTGGGGTACCACAGTTTGCCTTCTCAGTACGTGTCTTTCTCCAGCTCATGTCTGTAGCAGTTTTTGTGATGCGTTTGCTCTCGTTTTGGTGGGCGTGGCAGGGGGGGAGTGGGGGTGTAACCAGAAGCAGCGATTGGTGCGTTTACATGGTCCCTCCCCCTCTGTCCCTCAGGCACCAATAGCGCGCTCCTCTGTTGCAGATTGACGCCTCAGGCATGGCGGACGTGCTGCGGTATGTGGACCCCACGGACGCCAGGTTCTGCGTGGCGGTCGTCGCCATCGTTTTCAACCCCTTCTTCTGGAACGTGGTGAGTCGCCTCAACCCCCAACTGCGTGAGCTAGTTTAAAAAACAAAACCCCCACCCACACAAATCCAGCGTAGGGCAACAGTGGCACAGAGAAACTCCTTCTTAACTCCTGTAGAACAGAGCCACAGAGTCTGCTGGGGTCCCCAACCCTGGTCCTGGAGACCCACAGGGTCTGCTGGGGTCCCTAACCCTAGTCCTGGAGAGCCACAGGATCTGCTGGGGTCCCCAACCCTGGTCCTGGAGAGCCACAGAGTCTGCTGGGGTCCCTAACCCTGGTCCTGGAGACCCACAGGGTCTGCTGGGGTCCCCAACCCTGGTCCTGGAGAGCCACAGGGTCTGCTGGGGTCCCTAACCCTGGTCCTGGAGAGCCACAGGGTCTGCTGGGGTCCCCAACCCTGGTCCTGGAGAGCCACAGAGTCTGCTGGGGTCCCCAACCCTGGTCCTGGAGACCCACAGGGTCTGCTGGGGTCCCCAACCCTGGTCCTGGAGAGCCACAGGGTCTGCTGGGGTCCCTAACCCTGGTCCTGGAGAGCCACAGGGTCTGCTGGGGTCCCCAACCCTGGTCCTGGAGAGCCACAGGGTCTGCTGGGCTACCCAACCCTGGTCCTGGAGAGCCACAGGGTCTGTAGGTTTTCGTTGTTACTCGGCAACGTAAGTGACCAATTAAAGAAGTCGATTTCACGGTTAAAATTGGCTCACCTGGTTTCTTGTGTACCGATTGCTGCTTTGAAAAGCAAAAAACACTTAAACCCTTTACGCTTTACAAGAATACGCGGAAGAGTACAAATGGCAAAAAAAAAAAATAATAATAATTTGAGTAACGTACTTACAAGGTAGCGCATACATATTAAAGTCATATCTTCAATGTGGATTACAGCCATAATACGGCACCGCTGGTTGTCCATACAAATATGAGATTCAGCTGTTATTACACACGGCACTACGTGGTTTTGGGACTCAAATACGGGACGGCACGGCTGATACAGAACCGTTAGTAGCCCCCGGTCTTGAGTAAAATCGGGATGAACGAGACGCTCAGGAGCAGCGTGCGATTGGCCGTCGTTTTAGCGACAGGTTGTCACTGGGTGTGTTTGTTCGTGTGGCCCTTGTCCAGAATGGTCAAACTTGTCCATTTTCACTTGTTGATGGCTGTCAGAAACAAAACAAAACAGTGAAAGGAAAAAGATTATTAGGATTGTAGTTTTTGTTCTGTGCTTGTTGGATGAAATTCATAATCAGAAAATAAGTCTAAGTGATTGCATTTGACCTGCGGTGGGGCAGTTTGCGAATTGTATTTGTATGTGCTATGCTCTGCATGTTACAAACAACAAATTAAATGTGAAAAATTAAACAAATTAAAAAGTTTTAAAATGGCAGATTTTAACAACACACACACTCAAAACACTGAGACGGCGCACACAAACTCACAGACAAAACCCCCCAAAAAAAAAACAACCAAAACCAATGATTGTGTGTTTGTTTGTTTGTTTGTTTGATTAGACAGAGTGATTTCTGTATACGTGTTACATATATACATTTGTGCAGTTGGTGATGGTAATAATAATAATTATAATAATTATTGCTATATTTATAGGTTATGCAGAGACAGAGCAGCTTACAATGTGTGGATGTGTGGAACTTGAGGGAGAGATTTCTGTGTTTGCGTGGCTGACTCGTTCAGTCAAAAAAAAGAGAGGAAGTTTTAAAAAGCAGTGTGAAATTGTTTAGTTTGCCTGCCGTTAGATCTCTGGCCAGCTCCGTTGAGAAACGGCCCGGCGGCGTTGGAAACCGCGTGGCCTGGCTTTAGCGAGAGAGCGAGCGAGCGTTAAAGCGATCACACGCGGACGCTGGTGAGCCAGAGGTTAAACACCTTTCGTAATCAGCTCCCGTTTCACATCTTAGGGGAACGGTGTGTTCTCACTCAGGGCAGGGGGGAGAGAGAGAGAGAGATGGGGGGGATGGGGGATGGGGGATGGGGGATGGGGGGGGGGGTGATCTGAAGAGCCAGAATTAGAAACGGATCAATGATTTACTGACCTTTGTAATGATCTGGGTACATCTCTAATGACACCCCAACCCCCCCCCCCCCCCCCATTTTGAATAAGCACAGCTTTCATGCTCTTATGTCTTATGGGTGTGGGGTTGTGTCTGTCACCCTCAGGGCTTACAAAAGCGGTTCAATCTGACATTCTGTCTCTGTGTCGAATTTATACATTCAGGCCTCCAGCCTTTTGTTGCTGTATGCTTATTTAGAAGACAATCCCATGCCCACACCACTCAGGCACTCCCTCTAGGGCCACCATAATACTGTTACACAGAGCTTCACAAACCTAATGACTCTGCACCATCTCTCTCTGTCAGTATATATGACTAGCATATGTATTTTGCGTGCATGCGGCGTGCGCGTGCAGTAGTCTGTAATTGGTTGAGGCTGTTGTTCTGTCTGTGCAGAGCTGTGATTGGCTGTTCCGTGCAGCAGGGTTCTGCCTCATTCACATGCATGCGGCTGCAAGAGCAACCCGAACTGCACACACACATGCACACCTACACACACGCACGCTACACACACACACTCTCACACCGTGAGCTACACACACACACACACACACACACACACACACACACACACACACACACACACAAACACACTCTCACATACACTCACGCATACACGCACACATGCACACACATGCACACACACACAGGTTGAGGTGGTTTGTGCTATTCTTAGGCAATCACAGGTAATCTCGTAAGCTGCCTTTCACCCTCGGTCCCTGAGTGCATGCTGGAAGTTTGAGTCATTGAATATTAACCTGCATGTGACATCTGCCTTTCCCAATGCAATTAATCTGCTGCAAGCTACTTTTTAAACTCCGTCTTTGCAGTTTAGAACAAAAAAAAAGTTAATCTCAATCATGTTTCACTGTTGCTTTCCTTAGTTGCTCTGTTTTGCACCTGATTATAATTTCCTGGCTGAAGATCACATCGGTTGAACCGGGTTGTTTCAAAACTGCACCACTCGAGTGCAAGCTGCTGTAGCCGTTAGCCTTTAGCAGCATATCCACATTGTCAATCAATGGTGATGCTCTCAATAGCAGAGCACAACGATTGGCTGAAATCACTGATGCAGTATAATGGCCTCCGGTCCCCATTTTTGGTTTGACATAACCTAACTCCCATCACTAACAATTGCCCATTCAGGCTGAATATCAGCGTGTCGCTCGATTATTTACTCACACTTTTACTCCTGTAGGAGATGTGTACTGCGTGGCAGGTTGTTTGTAATCGAACAGGGACGTCTACTTTCCCCTCACACTTCACTTCATTTGGCGGGGGGGGGTTGGGGGTTTAGGTGGAAACACTAGTCTTTTCAAAAAAAAAATTTCCTTTCCGAAAGAACCCAGAAACACGCCGTGAATTAACTCTAATCTGGAATGTTCCGTCCGATTCACCCCCCCCCCCCCCCCCTCCTCTCGTGCAGCGTGCTTACGGAACACAAGCAGGGCTTAAGTGATTGACGGATGGATTAATTAGGCGGTGCCGATGCGGCCCGTTGGTTAATCGGGGGAATTGAGACATCCCCCCTGTATTAAGTAACAATGCAGCCGTTTCAAACGGCGTTCTGCGTGTTTCAGAGTACATGCTGTCCTATAGGGTTCTAAGCAGTACAGTCTGTGCACATGTAGAACGTGGACTAAATGCATTAGTGTGTTTAATTACTACAGTTATAATGATTTGTGCGTTTTTTTGTTTATTTTGTTTTTCGGCAATTGCTAAATATCGCTGTAATACAGTAACAGTATTGTGTTTTAATCGCCTGCTTGTGGTCAGAGGTAAATCTAACCCTGTAATAGTAACAGTATTGTGTTTTAATCATCTGATTGTCGTAGGGTTAGGGTTAAGGCCAGAAGTAAATCTTTCTGCATCTGGATTATTATTCTTTTTTTTTTGCCTTGGAAGCTTTTCACAGCTTAAAAAAAACAGACGGGTAAAGTCAGGTGCGGTCTCCCCAGGTGAGGTCAGCTGAGGTATCTACAGGTGAGGTCCCAGGTAAAGCCCCCTTTCAGGGGTCAGAGTGTGTGTGGAGAGTGTGTAGCGGCCTTGCTGGAAAAACACCAGGGGGATGGGGGGGGGGGTGGGGGTGTGAATAGTACAGCAGATTGTGTGAATCGGTGAAGAGGCAGGTCCCTGGATAAGGCTACATAAAGCAGAATAAGGCTACATAAAGCAGAATAAGGCTACATAAGGGTACATAAGGCTGCATGAGGCAGGTCCCTGGATAAGGCTACATAAAGCAGAATAAGGCTACATAAGGTTGCATAAGGCAGCTCCCTGGATAAGGCAACATAAAGCAGAATAAGGCTACATAAGGCTGCATAAGGCAGCTCCCTGGATAAGGCTACATAAAGCAGAATAAAGCTACATAAGGCTGCATGAGGCAGGTCCCTGGATAAGGCTACATAAAGCAGAATAAGGCTACATAAGGCTGCATGAGGCAGCTCCCTGGATAAGGCTACATAAAGCAGAATAAGACAGCATAAGGCTGCATGAGGCAGCTCCCTGGATAAGGCTACATAAAGCAGAATAAGGCTACATAAGGGTACATAAGGCTGCATGAGGCAGCTCCCTGGATAAGGCTACATAAAGCAGAATAAGGCTACATAAGGGTACATAAGGCTGCATGAGGCAGGTCCCTGGATAAGGCTACATAAGGCTGCATGAGGCAGCTCCCTGGATGAGGCTACATAAAGCAGAATAAGACAGCATAAGGCTACATAAGGCTGCATGAGGCAGCTCCCTGGATAAGGCTACATAAAGCAGAATAAGACAGCATAAGGCTACATAAGGCTGCATGAGGCAGCTCCCTGGATGAGGCTACATAAAGCAGAATAAGACAGCATAAGGCTGCATGAGGCAGCTCCCTGGATGAGGCTACATAAAGCAGAATAAGACAGCATAAGGCTGCATGAGGCAGCTCCCTGGATAAGGCTACATAAAGCAGAATAAGGCTACATAAGGCTGCATGAGGCAGGTCCCTGGATAAGGCTACATAAAGCAGAATAAGACAGCATAAGGCTACATAAGGCTGCATGAGGCAGCTCCCTGGATAAGTCTACATAAAGCAGAATAAGACAGCATAAGGCTGCATGAGGCAGCTCCCTGGATAAGGCTACATAAAGCAGAATAAGGCTACATAAGGCTGCATGAGGCAGGTCCCTGGATAAGGCTACATAAAGCAGAATAAGGCTGCATGAGGCAGCTCCCTGGATGAGGATACATAAAGCAGAATAAGACAGCATAAGGCTGCATGAGGCAGCTCCCTGGATAAGGCTACATAAAGCAGAATAAGACAGCATAAGGCTGCATGAGGCAGCTCCCTGGATAAGGCGGCATAAAGCAGAATAAGACAGCATGAGGCTGCATGAGGCAGCTCTCTGGATAAGTCTACATAAAGCAGAATAAGACAGTATAAGGCTACACAAGGCTGCATGAGGCAGCTCCCTGAATAAGGCTACATAAAGCAGAATAAGACAGCATAAGGCTACATAAGGCTGCATGAGGCAGCTCCCTGGATAAGTCTACATAAAGCAGAATAAGACAGCATGAGGCTGCATGAGGCAGCTCCCTGGATAAGGCTACATAAAGCAGAATAAGACAGCATAAGGCTACATAAGGCTGCATGAGGCAGGTCCCTGGATAAGGCTACATAAAGCAGAATAAGACAGCATAAGGCTGCCTGAGGCAGCTCCCTGGATGAGACTACATAGAGCAGAATAAGACAGCATAAGGCTGCATGAGGCAGCTCCCTGGATAAGTCTACATAAAGCAGAATAAGACAGCATGAGGCTGCATGAGGCAGCTCCGTGGATAAGTCTACATAAAGCAGAATAAGACAGCATGAGGCAACTCCCTGGATAAGGCTACATAAAGCAGAATAAGACAGCATAAGGCTGCATGAGGCAGCTCCCTGGATAAGGCGGCATAAAGCAGAATAAGGCTACATAAGGCTGTATAAGGCTACATAAGACTGCAGAATAAAGCAGAATAAGACAGCATAAGGCTACATAAATCTCTATAAGGCTACATAAGGTTTTGCATGAGCCAGCTCCCTGGCTTTTCTGGCTGTCTGAGAATCGGGTGCGGAGCTGCAGCTAGTTTAACGGGCCAATTTGTAGCCAAATTTGAAGGAGACCACAAGCCGTGGGACTGAAGTGCGATTTGTAAAATGGGAGATAAAAATATGAAGGGTAGAATCAGGCATGAATTGAGCTGCAGAAACCACCCTATGCTGACAAATCATTTATACATTTTATTTATTTCTGTTTTTAGTCATTTTTTAAATTTTATTTAGCACTTTTCCTGTGCTCAATGCTCTGCACAGAATAAAATGCGAATTGCGCAATTACAGTCTGCACAATTATGTAATCATAATTATGTTATCAGAACACAATTAGAAGTGATTGTGGTGGCATTCTGTACATCGAGATGTATGAAGATCCATTGAATCAAACTACTTGTACAAATATGTCTGAATGAATGTGTGACTGAAGTAGTATTATTATTCAACCTTTATTTGACCAGGATGGCCAGTTGAGAACAATGATGACGGGGTCATGCGGTCATAACGCTGTTGTGAGCGGGTGAATAAGCCGCCCTGTCTGAATGAATGTGTGCTTTAAGTAGTACAGGTTCATGCGGTCATAACGCTGTTGTGAGCGGGTGAATAAGCCGCCCTGTCTGAATGAATGTGTGCTTTAAGTAGTACAGGTTCATGCGAGAGGGTGAATAAGCCACCCTGTCTGAATGAATGTGTGCTTTAAGTAGTACAGGTTCATGCGAGAGGGTGAATAAGCCACCCTGTCTGAATGAATGTGTGCTTTAAGTAGTACAGGTTCATGCGGTCATAACGCTGTTGTGAGCGGGTGAATAAGCCACCCTGTCTGAATGAATGTGTGCTTTAAGTAGTACAGGTTCATGCGGTCATAACGCTGTTGTGAGGGTGAATAAGCCGCCCTGTCTGAATGAATGTGTGCTTTAAGTAGTACAGGTTCATGCGGTCATAACGCTGTTGTGAGGGTGAATAAGCCGCCCTGTCTGAATGAATGTGTGCTTTAAGTAGTACAGGTTCATGCGGTCATAACGCTGTTGTGAGGGTGAATAAGCCGCCCTGTCTGAATGAATGTGTGCTTTAAGTAGTACAGGTTCATGCGGTCATAACGCTGTTGTGAGGGTGAATAAGCCGCCCTGTCTGAATGAATGTGTGCTTTAAGTAGTACAGGTTCATGCGGTCATAATGCTGTTGTGAAAGGGTGTAAAACTGGTGCTTCTGAACTCTGGGAAGTGGAGGGAAGTTTTCCTCGCCTGGTTTGTGTACACTCATACCCCCAGCAGTGAGACTGTCATTCATTATTTAATGGTATTGAGTCATCTTCCCCCATGTAAAATATGTTCTTTCCTGCATCGAGGGCTGTCTGACAGCGCCCCAACCCCCACATCCTCCACTACGGACCACGGGTACTCACCCCAGGGCTTTCAATAGCGTGGCACTGATGTTATCAATATACGTCACAGTCACTTCATCCGAACACTATCGAGCTTCTGTGGAATATTCTGGAATGACGTCCGGGAGACGGCGTTTTTCCACTTCCCCCAGCTAAGGGCGAGCTGATTGGCTTTCTCATGGAAGGGTGGTGTTGTTGTTTTTTTTGTGCACATTTAGGGCCTGATTTACTAAAAACCTTTAGCAGGTGCAAAAACTTTTAGCACACGCAAAACTAATAACTTAATAATTTGTGCA
>CM056379.1:4787528-4807528 GCA_029718625.1 Synaphobranchus kaupii
TGTGTTTCGGAACTGTGACAGGTTACAGAGGAGAGCAAGGTGTGTTTCAGAACTGTCTGACAGGTTACAGAGGAGAGAAAGGTGTGTTTCGGAACTGTCTGACAGGTTACAGAGGAGAGAAAGGTGTGTTTCGGAACTGTCTGACAGGTTACAGAGGAGAGAAAGGTGTGTTTCAGAACTGTCTGACAGGTTACAGAGGAGAGAAAGGTGTGTTTCGGAACTGTCTGACAGGTTACAGAGGAGAGAAAGGTGTGTTTCGGAACTGTCTGACAGGTTTCAGAGGAGAGAAAGGTGTGTTTCAGAACTGTCTGACAGGTTACAGAGGAGAGAAAGGTGTGTTTCGGAACTGTCTGACAGGTTACAGAGGAGAGAAAGGTGTGTTTCAGAACTGTCTGACAGGTTACAGAGGAGAGAAAGGTGTGTTTCGGAACTGTCTGACAGGTTACAGAGGAGAGAAAGGTGTGTTTCGGAACTGTCTGACAGGTTTCAGAGGAGAGAAAGGTGTGTTTCAGAACTGTCTGACAGGTTACAGAGGAGAGAATGGTGTGTTTCGGAACTGTCTGACAGGTTACAGAGGAGTGAAAGGTGTGTTTCGGAACTGTCTGACAGGTTACAGAGGAGAGAAAGGTGTGTTTCGGAACTGTCTGACAGGTTACAGAGGAGAGAAAGGTGTGTTTCGGAACTGTCTGACAGGTTACAGAGGAGAGAAAGGTGTGTTTCGGAACTGTCTGACAGGTTACAGAGGAGAGAAAGGTGTGTTTTGGAACTGACTGACAGGTTACAGAGGAGAGAAAGGTGTGTTTCGGAACTGACTGACAGCTTCTGTGGCTCATAATAGCCCCCCGTGAAACAGCCCCCATCCCATCTACAGCACCTTGGCGATCGGCCAACTGCTAATCAGAAAGGCCGAAATTGAGAAGGGCGAACCTCGTTATCTCTGAAGTCGGCTGCGTCTTAGTCGGCTGCGTCTGGAAGGTGACGGGGTGCAATTTCAGCTTTTTAAAATTCCTCGCCTCAGTCCCACTTCTGCTGATTTTGGAGGCCAATCAAAGCCAGGCACTTTCTATAATGAGAGAGAGCACTTCTTTCTCTCCCTTCTCTCCCTCTCTCCCCCCATCTCTCTCTTTCTCTGCCCTTCTCTCTCCCTTATATCTCTCTGCCCCCTTCTCTCTCTCCCTCTCTCTGCCCCCTTCTCTCTCTCTCTCCATGTGTAATTTAATATTCAAAAGGGATTGAAGTATGTGGTTCAGCCAAGCCAATCTTGGATCTTTTTATTTTTCTAAAAATACAGCCGGTATATGCAAATAGATTTTTCTTTGACATCACTGTAAATATGACTGACTATTAAAGGCCCAAGGAACAACACCAGTTTCTGTAAACCAACATCAGCTTCAAAAACACCACTTTCTCTCACTCTGATTTCAGCAACGGCAGCTTCAAAAACACCAGTTTCTATAACTCTGATTTCAGCAACGGCAGCTTCAAAAACACCAGTTTCTATAACTCTGATTTCAGCAACGGCAGCTTCAAAAACACCAGTTTCTCTCACTCTGATTTCAGCAACGGCAGCTTCAAAAACACCAGTTTCTCTCACTCTGATTTCAGCAACGGCAGCTTCAAAAACACCAGTTTCTATAACTCTGATTTCAGCAACGGCAGCTTCAAAAACACCAGTTTCTATAACTCTGATTTCAGCAACGGCAGCTTCAAAAACACCAGTTTCTATAACTCTGATTTCAGCAACGGCAGCTTCAAAAACACCAGTTTCTATAACTCTGATTTCAGCAACGGCAGCTTCAAAAACACCAGTTTCTATAACTCTGATTTCAGCAACACCAGCTTCAAAAACACCAGTTTCTATAACTCTGATTTCAGCAACGGCAGCTTCAAAAACACCAGTTTCTCTCACTCTGATTTCAGCAACGGCAGCTTCAAAAACACCAGTTTCTATAACTCTGATTTCAATAACACCAGTTTCTATAACTCTGATTTCAATAACACCAGTTTCTATAACTCTGATTTCAATAACACCAGCTTCAAAAACACCACTTTCTCTCACACTGATTTCAATAACACCAGCTTCAAAAACACCACTTTCTCTCACTCTGATTTCAATAAAACTGATGATTTATTGATAATAATGATCATAATAATGATATTAGGACCTTACTGTCTGTGTTGACTAATTCACTGGGAAGCGATCTTCCATTCTAGTTTAACCAATGATTTCAGTGACTCAGAGGTCTAACTGCATTCGGAATTGAGAGGGCAATTAACAGTAAACAAGTCTATAGAAGAGAGTCAAGGTGATATGTATACCTCACCAAGGTCAATTAACAGTTACCTCACCAAGGAAACCTAAAAAAGACTAATCCATAGTGAAACGCACTACATCACCCTGTATAATACACAATTACACACACATACAGAAAACCATGCATCATGCAGGTTAAGTTAAAGTAAGAAGTAAAGGGTAGTAGACCGCGTTTCAACGCTACGCCTTCATCGGCCAAGATGGATTGATGGTGATGTATAAAAGGTTGAATTCCCTTTAAAATAAAAAAATATATATGTTTAAGTAAAAGGGGAGTGTCCAGCAAACAGTTTTAATTCCCACTAGAATTAATTTCATTTTCAATATTCCAAGAATTATGGTAAACATTCCCCGAAATGCTTCCTGGACATCACTTGAATGTTGCCTTGAAGTCACAAGGAACGTTGCTTAGAACATTTTTCAGTTTGAACAAAATCAGCTGAAGAGGGTCATTCATATTCATTTTTACCACAAACGTTTTACAGTGTTAAACAAATTTAAAAAATGACAGACCTGGGGATATCGCTAGGTTCGTGAATCATGATCATGCTATTACCGCTGCCCCTTTCAGTTGCTCAGTTCGGACTTCAGTCTCCTTTTGAGCAAGTGAAAAGCGTGTTCGATGGGGTTTAAACCTGGCGACTGACTGGGCCACGTCAGACACTTCCACCTTTTCCTCCCGATAAGCTCCTTGGTTAGGTTTGCTGTATGTTTTAGCTCGTTGTCTTGATAAACTTCCGTCCAATGAGTTTTGTGGGGATACATCGTCAATAAAGACCATTGAAGCGGTTCCAGATGCAGCCGTGCGGGCCCAAGCCGTCACCCGGCCTCCGCCATGCTTGTCAGATGATGTAGTATGCAGAGGGTCCAGAGCATCCCCTCTCTTTCTCTACACTTTCACCTTTCCATCCCTCTCTTTCTCCACACTTTCACCTTTCCATCCCTCTCTTTCTCCACACTTTCACCTTTCCATCCCTCTCCTTCTCCACACTTTCACCTTTCCATCCCTCTCTTTCTCCACACTTTCACCTTTCCATCCCTCTCCTCCACACTTTCACCTTTCCATCCCTCTCTTTCTCCACACTTTCACCTTTCCATCCCTCTCCTTCTCCACACTTTCACCTTTCCATCACTCTCTTTCTCCACACTCACCTTTCCATCACTCTCTTTCTCCACACTTTCACCTTTCCATCCCTCTCTTTCTCCACACTTTCACCTTTCCATCACTCTCTTTCTCCACACTTTCACCTTTCCATCCCTCTCTTTCTCCACACTTTCACCTTTCCATCACTCTCTTTCTCCACACTTTCACCTTTCCATCCCTCTCTTTCTCCACACTTTCACCTTTCCATCACTCTCTTTCTCCACACTTTCACCTTTCCATCCCTCTCTTTCTCCACACTTTCACCTTTCCATCACTCTCTTTCTCCACACTTTCACCTTTCCATCCCTCTCTTTCTCCACACTTTCACCTTTCCATCCCTCTGGTAGAGGTTTATCTTTGGCTCATATGTCCATAAGACCTGCTTCCAAAGCTAATAAACCTGTATTTATTATTTATTTTAGCAAATTCCCATCTCGCCTTTCTGTTCTTGGTGCTGATAAGAGGTTTATGTAGAGAGTGTAGCCTCAGTAATTTGCCTCTCTGTGTCCTGCGTTATTTCACCCCCAATGTATGGAGTTCATTCCCATTTACTCCAGCTGACCATATAGGGCTTATAATCATCCTGTCGTCACTTTCTGAGGCTTCCATGGACCGCCTGATCGCTGCTCATTCCAGAGTCCTCCAATTTCTCCAGTTTCTTTTCAGACTGTTGACATTGGAATACACAATCATTCTATAATAGCTCGAATGGACAGGTAATGTTCTCTGAGTGCAGCCAGGTTTACTCTGGACAGGTAATGTTCTCTGACTGCAGCCAGGTGTACTCTGGACAGGTAATGTTCTCTGAGTGCAGTCAGGTTTACTCTGGACAGGTAATGTTCTCTGAGTGCAGTCAGGTTTACTCTGGACAGGTAATGTTCTCTGAGTGCAGTCAGGTTTACTCTGGACAGGTAATGTTCTCTGAGTGCAGCCAGGTTTACTCTGGACAGGTAATGTTCTCTGAGTGCAGTCAGGTTTACTCTGGACAGGTAATGTTCTCTGACTGCAGCCAGGTTTACTCTGGACAGGTAATGTTCTCTGAGTGCAGCCAGGTTTACTCTGGACAGGTAATGTTCTCTGACTGCAGCCAGGTGTACTCTGGACAGGTAATGTTCTCTGACTGCAGCCAGGTTTACTCTGGACAGGTAATGTTCTCTGACTGCAGCCAGGTGTACTCTGGACAGGTAATGTTCTCTGACTGCAGCCAGGTTTACTCTGGACAGGTAATGTTCTCTGACTGCAGCCAGGTGTACTCTGGACAGGTAATGCTCTCTGAGTGCAGTCAGGTTTACTCTGGACAGGTAATGTTCTCTGAGTGCAGCCAGGTGTACTCTGGACAGGTAATGTTCTCTGAGAGCAGTCAGGTGTACTCTGGACAGGTAATGTTCTCTGACTGCAGCCAGGTTTACTCTGGACAGGTAATGTTCTCTGAGTGCAGTCAGGTTTACTCTGGACAGGTAATGTTCTCTGACTGCAGCCAGGTGTACTCTGGACAGGTAATGTTCTCTGAGTGCAGCCAGGTGTACTCTGGACAGGTAATGTTCTCTGAGTGCAGCCAGGTGTACTCTGGACAGGTAATGTTCTCTGAGTGCAGCCAGGTGTACTCTGGACAGGTAATGTTCTCTGACTGCAGCCAGGTGTACTCTGGACAGGTAATGTTCTCTGAGTGCAGCCAGGTGTACTCTGGACAGGTAATGTTCTCTGAGTGCAGCCAGGTGTACTCTGGACAGGTAATGTTCTCTTGAGTGCAGCCAGGTGTACTCTGGACAGGTAATGTTCTCTTACTGCAGCCAGGTGTACTCTGGACAGGTAATGTTCTCTGACTGCAGCCAGGTGTACTCTGGACAGGTAATGTTCTCTGACTGCAGCCAGGTGTACTCTTGACAGGTAATGTTCTCTGACTGCAGCCAGGTGTACTCTGGACAGGTAATGTTCTCTGAGTGCAGCCAGGTGTACTCTGGACAGGTAATGTTCTCTGACTGCAGCCAGGTGTACTCTGGACAGGTAATGTTCTCTGAGTGCAGCCAGGTGTACTCTGGACAGGTAGTCAGGTGTACTCTGGACAGGTAGCCAGGTGTACTCTGGACAGGTAATGTTCTCTGAGTGCAGCCAGGTGTACTCTGGACAGGTAATGTTCTCTGACTGCAGCCAGGTGTACTCTGGACAGGTAATGTTCTCTGACTGCAGCCAGGTGTACTCTGGACAGGTAATGTTCTCTGACTGCAGCCAGGTGTACTCTGGACAGGTAGCCAGGTGTACTCTGGACAGGTAATGTTCTCTGAGTGCAGCCAGGTGTACTCTGGACAGGTAATGTTCTCTGACTGCAGCCAGGTGTACTCTGGACAGGTAATGTTCTCTGACTGCAGCCAGGTGTACTCTGGACAGGTAGCCAGGTGTACTCTGGACAGGTAGTCAGGTGTACTCTGGACAGGTAGCCAGGTGTACTCTGGACAGGTAATGTTCTCTGAGTGCAGCCAGGTGTACTCTGGACAGGTAATGTTCTCTGACTGCAGCCAGGTGTACTCTGGACAGGTAATGTTCTCTGACTGCAGCCAGGTGTACTCTGGACAGGTAATGTTCTCTGACTGCAGCCAGGTGTACTCTGGACAGGTAGTCAGGTGTACTCTGGACAGGTAATGTTCTCTGAGTGGTCATGTGTACTCTGGACAGGTAATGTTCTCTGAGTGGTCAGGTGTACTCTGGACAGGTAGTCAGGTGTAGTCTGGACAGGTAGTCAGGTGTACTCAGGTGTTTTCTCAGGAAACGGAGGAAAGATGAGTCCTGCTTTTGTACCCGTTGTTAAAATAGAAGCTGAAAGTTTTTTCATTTTCTTTATATCTCCTTTCTTTTTTTTCTTTTCATAACTTCACGTTAATGATCACATTTGTTTCGCTGTGGAGGCTTTAGATGGAAGCAGAAGGGGATTGTGGGAAATGAAACTGGTACAAAATCAAACTGTGTCTATGCCCAGTCATGCCTCAAAGCAGCAGGGCACTCCAAAACCCAAATCCTGAGTGTGTGTGTGTGTTTCTGCGTGTGTGTGTGTGTGTGTGTGTGTGTGTGTGTGTGTGTTTCTGCGTGTGTGTGATACCTGTGAGACAGAAGGAGACGTTTCTCAGTGGTGTCTCACATAGCTGTTTTATGGTGTTATCACAGTGTTGTTTTGTAGTGTTGTCTCACAGTGTTGTCTCACAGAGTTGTCTCGGCCTACAGGTGGCCAGGTGGGAGCACCGGACACGGGGGCTGACCAGGCTGTTTGGGGGGCCCTATTTAGCCTGCTACTTCCTGGGGTTCCTCATCATCCTGCTCAACGTATACCGCAGCCACAGGTCAGCAACTGTCTCACTCTCTCTCCCTCTCTCACTCTCTCCCTCCCTCCCTCTCTCTCTCTCCCTCACTCACTCTCTCTCTCCCTCTTTCACTGTCTCTCAATTCAGTTCAATTCAATATGCTTTATTGGCATGACAAAATTTTACAATTGTATTGCCAAAGCTTGTTGATTGGAAAAAGGAACATGTCAACATGAGAAAAAAATACAAAATAACAATGATAATATGTCTGAATAATATATATACAGTAGGCTAACACAGTAACAGGTGTGTGTGTGTGTGTGTGTGTGTGTGTGTGTGTGTGTGTGTGTGTGTGTGTGTGTGTGTGTGTGTGTGTGTGTGTGTGTGTGTGTGTGTGTGTGTGTGTGTGTGTGTGTGTGTGTGTGTGTGTGTGTGTGTGAAGCAGTAACAGGTTTGTATGTATGTGTCCTTACATGTGTGTGTTCATATTGTGTTGGTAAATGTGGTTGTGTTCCATCACTCACTGTCCCTCAGACTGTGGCAGGCAGCAATAAACTGTGCCGCAAGTGTAGCTGCCCTCAGATCTGCCATTATAATTTAATCAGTCCCCCTCTCCCCCGGTTACAGACTGCAAAGTTAGGTTGTGTATAGATCTGGGATGAGAACAGGTGTGCTGAGGGAGAACAGGTGTGCTGAGGAGGACAGGTGTGCTGAGGGAGGACAGGTGTGCTGAGGGAGAACAGGTGTGCAGAGGAGAACAGGTGTGCTGAGGGAGAACAGGTGTGCTGAGGGAGAACAGGTGTGCTGAGGGAGAACAGGTGTGCTGAGGAGAACAGGTGTGCTGAGGGAGAACAGGTGTGCTGAGGGAGAACAGGTGTGCTGAGGGAGAACAGGTGTGCTGAGGAGAACAGGTGTGCTGAGGGAGAACAGGTGTGCTGAGGGAGAACAGGTGTGCTGAGGGAGAACAGGTGTGCTGAGGGAGAACAGGTGTGCTGAGGAGGACAGGTGTGCTGAGGGAGAACAGGTGTGCTGAGGGAGAACAGGTGTGCTGAGGAGGACAGGTGTGCTGAGGAGAACAGGTGTGCTGAGGGAGAACAGGTGTGCTGAGGGAGAACAGGTGTGCTGAGGAGGACAGGTGTGCTGAGGAGAACAGGTGTGCTGAGGGAGAACAGGTGTGCTGAGGAGGACAGGTGTGCTGAGGAGAACAGGTGTGCTGAGGGAGAACAGGTGTGCTGAGGGAGAACAGGTGTGCTGAGGAGAACAGGTGTGCTGAGGGAGAACAGGTGTGCTGAGGAGGACAGGTGTGCTGAGGGAGAACAGGTGTGCTGAGGGAGAACAGGTGTGCTGAGGAGGACAGGTGTGCTGAGGAGAACAGGTGTGCTGAGGGAGAACAGGTGTGCTGAGGGAGAACAGGTGTGCTGAGGAGGACAGGTGTGCTGAGGAGAACAGGTGTGCTGAGGGAGAACAGGTGTGCTGAGGGAGAACAGGTGTGCTGAGGAGGACAGGTGTGCTGAGGGAGAACAGGTGTGCTGAGGAGAACAGGTGTGCTGAGGAGGACAGGTGTGCTGAGGGAGAACAGGTGTGCTGAGGGAGAACAGGTGTGCTGAGGGAGGACAGGTAACAGGTTTGTGTCTCTTTCGCTGTGAGTGCTGCTCATTGGTCCTGGAGAGCCACAGGGTCTGCTGGGGTCCCCAACCCTGGTCCTGGAGAGCCACAGGGTCTGCTGGCGTCCCCAACCCTGGTCCTGGAGAGCCACAGGGTCTGCTGGCGTCCCCAACCCTGGTCCTGGAGAGCCACAGGGTCTGCTGGGGTCCCCAACCTGGTCTGCAGGTTTCTGTTGTTACTTGGCAACGTAAGTGACCAATTGGGTTAGTGACCCCAGCAGACCCTGTGGCTCTCCAGGACCAGGGTTGGGGACCCCAGCAGACCCTGTGGCTCTCCAGGACGACTCTATGCATGATAACTTTATCAGGGTAGATTGTACACTGTAAAATCTTAGCGTGCACAGAGAGACATTTGGCTTGGTGCCTGGGCAGGGTGTGTGGTGGGAGATGCCTCATTTCAAGATGTTATTTTTAGTTTTTATTCCTCTGTGCCACTGTCGCTGCACATCAAAAAGGAGCTATTTTTATCCGTCCTCCTGGTTTAATTAGGTGTATTTCGCACTGTTGCCATGGAGCTGACTGCCATTTGTGCTCTTTACGGTCTCTGTACGTGGGCGTTATCCACTCTCTGCTCCGGCGAACAGCACGCCCACATTATTCCCCATCCCGGAGGCGGGGGGGGTGCAGTCAGAAATTTTGGGAGGGGCAACTTTTTTATTCAGGGCACAGTGTGTGCCATACAGTTTACTGCCTTTTTTTTCATCCTTTATATGCTACAGTGCATATTATATATATTTACTTTCTCTTTTCTCAAGTTGTACTTGAGTACAACTTTATTTTTATTGACGATGAACTAACTGTAGAGGCCTGCATTGCTTAGTGATGTTTTGACTCAGTGTTTCCTCTTTAATTATATGCACACGCCTAGTTATGTGCTTGTTGTCAAGATGTAAAGAACAGACTGCTGCCACTCCTTTTTTTGATTATTTAAAGTCAGTGGTCACGGGTTTGGGGGGGCAATGACTTTACCAGTATTTGTGTCATCTCTGGATTTCTGCGGAACACATAGAACGTATGGAGTCGTCTTTTAGATTGACCCTATTTTTACAAAATGCCGCTGTATGGAAAGAGAAGGGGTGTGGCCATGAGCAGGGGTCAATCTAGGAAGGGGGACATATAACCTACATATTGATTAAAAATTTACAGAGGGAATGCTCTGCGGGAGTGATTAAAATGATCCTTCACTGTCGCCCTTTTAAAATGGGAAATGAAAAAGTAAAGAATATCCAGGCATTCATTTCACATGGAGAACTGAAGGTAAAAAAAAACTCTTTAATTAAATGGGCTTAATAATGTTTTTTTTTCTTTCTTTTTTTTTAATGTTCCCAGCCAAACTAATTAACAGCTTTATGAACTTCAATTCTCCACATGAGTGTCTCGATTTTTCATTCCTACTAATTAAATCAAGGGCTTGAAAGTTCTTGAAAAAGCACCCGACAATTGGACATTGGTACTTAAAGTGCTTGACTTTTTTATTCATTTATTTTTGTTTCAGAGATTTGTCTTTGTTTAATATATATATATAGTACGCTCTTAGAAGGATTCCGAAGCAGAATATTCTAAACAAAAAGGTTTGTTGGTTTATATTGGAGTGTGACAATTGTGTTTTTCTGCAATATTGAAGCCATTTCTGTATGGATTTATTGATCTGTTGAACTTGAGAAGGTCTAGCAGGGGTTTCCATTGCCCTCATAGGCGGCAATGCAAAACAAAAGATACAATTGGCCAGCTGACCTAAAGACCAAGTGTCACCAACCAATGGGAATTAATCTCTGTCATATTAACTGTAAGTATCCCCTTTGTGATTGGCCAATTAGTATTCAGCATTGAATCAAGTTGTTGCACTTGGTCTTATTAGGGGACCGAGCAGCGTAGCTGCTGGTACCCTATTGTTTTTGTTCGGATTCTGAGGGAGGAATTTTTTTTTCTCTCCCCTTTCACCTAAAATTCCTGTGAGCTGGTTTGGCCTAGAAACACCAAACTTGTCAGGCTTGTTGGGATTGCCAAACTCTTGGATCCTCTATATTATGATGCAGATTGAACACCTGTTGGCACTGTAGTGCACATGACCAAATTTTGACATTGACATGCCCACTGCCGACGCCCCTTTTCGCCTAGAGTCACAAAATTTGGTATACAGGTCCCTCTGCTCATGCCGAACAAATTTTTGTCTCAAGGACTCATGAAGTCCGCCATATTGGATTTTCCGCTAATTAGCATTTTTTGTAAAATACTTAAAATGCTGCTACTCCTACAAAATTTGAGCGATTTGCACGAAACTTGGTGTGTGCACTCTGCTTCCTTAATGCATTTTCTAAGGTTTTTGTCAACAAATGGCCAAATGATGAGCCAATGAATTTTCAGTGGGCGTGGCTTATCAGAAAAATGCTAATAAATCCAAAACCGTTTTACAGAAAGTTATGAATCTTGGTAGATCTGTCAAGAGTAACATCAGGACTTGAACTGCAGTTTTAAAACAATCAAGCCACGTGGTGGCGCTATAGAGATCCAAATATAAAAGAATAAAAATTCATAAAAAATCACTGTTCTTTTGCAGAGATTTAAAACTTGCTACAGTGACAAAGGCGCGGATTTGGATCATAGATCTTTACTAATTGGGTGGGCGCCATCTTGAATTTGCCGCCATTTTGGTTTAAATACTCATCTATTACTTCTCTGTGTTTTTTCTTAACCGCTTGGCTGATTCTTATGAAGCTTGGTAAATAGTTGGACGTTGTCATCTCACAAGTCCTCACCTAATTTGTTGGCGATAGGCCAGTTGGTGGCACTGTAGTGCATGTGACAAAATTTTGACATTGACACGCCCACTGCCGACACCCCAATTGAGCACAAAAATGCTAATAATTTCAAAACAATTTGACAGAAAGTTATGAAACTTGGTAGGTCTCTTAACAGTCACATCAGATCCTCTGCAGTTTCAACCCAATCGAGCCAGAGATCCAAATGTAAGAAAATATTTTAAAATTCACTAAAAATCATTGACACACCCACTGCTGACGCCCCATTTGATGTAGAGTCACAAAATGTGGTGTACAAGTCCTGCTGCTCATGCCCAACAAATTTGCCTCAAGGAACCATGAAGTCTTCGATTTTTCGCTAATTAGCGTTCTTTGTAAAACACTTAAAATACTACTCCTCCTACAGGATTTGACGAATTTGCACGAAACCTGTTTGAGTTATTCAGCCCACATCCCTTCATACAAGCATTACTTTTCTCAGGCCTATGTCAAAACATGGCAGAATGAGAAGCCAATGAATTTTGCATTGGGCGTGGTTTATCACATAAATGGTAGTAATTCTAAAACCGTTTGACATAAGGTTCTGAAACTTGGTGGGTTGATTGAGAGTTAGATCAAGACTTTTTAACCCAATCAATCCACGTAGTGGCACTATAGAAATACATATGTTGGGATGGCAAGTATGCCATCCGCCAAGTGCACTATCTATGCTTAACAGGCTGTCGACCTACCATACCAACTGTGAAAGTTCCTGTAGCTTAGTGGTTAAGACATTGTACTACCGTGTAGTAGGTTGGTGGTTCGATCCCTACCTGTTCCTAACATTTTTTTTGTCCCTATGGAAAAAGAATATGCTGCAGTATATTGTAAATATATCAAAATTGTCTTCACAATATATTTAAAATATACTGCAGTATATTACATTTCCATATGGGCAGCCAAATTTAATATTTTTATCTCCTGAAAAGCAGAAAGGCTGGCTGCTGCAGAAGCATCAGACGGCATCTTCAGTGTTTACTGTGGCTCACTCTGACACGTACCGAGGCTATTTTTAAATTTGCGCGTTTTATATTTGCTTATATTTGCTCGTTTTTAACACGTCCAGACTCTTGGCACTGAATCCACTGTAGTTTATTGGCAGTGGAAGCTTTGCTTTTCATCATGGTGAACAAATGCATGTAAATATAACGTAATACAGTACCAGAAGAGCGGTTTAATTTTAATTCCGATTTTGCTTGCCAGATAATGGATGGATGGATGAGTCATCAGCATTTCCTGCTTGTGTTTGGACTCGTGTTCATGTTGGTGTTTGTTTGGACTCCTGGTTTGGGCCGAAGTTGCACCCGCACGGGCCCAGCTGTCTGGGGCCCGAGCCTCTTCGACATGACGCGGTCACAGCGAATGGGAGGGGCTTTCCACTTAATCCACCGGAACCTTCTCCCAAAGTCCGACCCAGGCTGAGCGATGCAGGAACCACGGAAACACCCCCGGACTGGAATGCGAGGCAGAGAGAGAGAGCGCCGTTGCGCCGCCTTGCGTCCGATCCCCAGAACCGAGCCGTGGGCGAACGACAGAAAAAGATTCCGCCCACAGCGTTCAGTCAGTTTTTTACTCAAGCCTGTTCTGATTAAACCCTTAGAATAGTAGTTTTTATTTTTTTTTTTGGAACGTTTTATTTTTCAAAATTCTAAGGTGTTCTAGAACTCCAGTGCTTTCAATTGCCTGTAGTGATTGTTACATTGGAATGCATTGGAATGTTCAGTTAAGCACTTACACCTTAAAGCGTTAAATGCATACCATTCAACAAGTAATGGCAACTGTCATCCCAGGAACAGAACGTCTTGTGGCACAGTAACGGAGCATGGCTTATATATGAGGTTGCGGGTTTGATTTCCAGGTGGGGGCACAGCAGTTGTGCCCTTGAGGAACGTACTTCATTTGAATGCCCAGCCGTGTAAATGGATTGCTTGTGAAAAGAATGTAAGCTATTGCATATTCATTGCTCTGGATACGAACTGTGAGCGCTCGATCGACCAGCAGGGGTCGCTGGTGCACGGCGAGGCTTCTTCCTCCTGACCGGCTGTGACCGACCCTCCCCTGTGCGATGTCCGCTACAGTCGTGCCTCACCCCACGGGGCTGTTGGCCACAGTCGGCCCTGGATCAGTAGAGCTGTAACAGGATGAGCCGCCCAGCAGCGCCACCTGGTGACAGTCTTAAGGTGCGTTTGAAATTTTCGCCAGCTTCGTTATGCCCATAGACTGTATAAAAATATGGACAAAGTCACTGTGACGTCACCCATTGCCTTTCCACGGCCTTGTAAAAACCGAATTGATGGCCGTCGCGGTAGTACAGCGGTAAAAGCGCCGACTTTCAGTCGGTGAAGTTGTGCTCCGAGGATCGGGGTTCGCGCCCCAGTCCTGCCAGATCCGAGCATGGCCGGCGCCCTGTGGGAGCTGCAATTGGTGGCTGCTTCCGGGTGGGGGGAGGGGCTCGGAGAGAATCGCTGCGCATAGAACGGCCTTGGGCGAGTTGGAACTACGGTCAGTAACCTTGGAGGAGTCGCGCCCTCAAAAGGGCGTGGCGATCTCCGTCCTACTGCCGGCTGACGGGGTTGTGCAGCGGTGATTCTCTACGGGGGGAATTTAATTAGAATAGGGGTGTAATTGGCTACTAAATTGGGAAAAAATGGGGAAAAAATCAGAAATAAATTAAAAAATTAAAAAAATAAAAAACGAATTGAAGCTCCAGATGCATTTTTCGCCGCTAGTTTGTACAAACTGCGTCTGCTTTGTGGAGCCGAAGAGGACTCAACCTGTCCCTCTGATTGGTCCTGAAAAAATGTTAATACCCTGTCCAAACGACAAAAAAATCAGCACATGCAGAGGCATTAGATGAAGGAAAGGCACCTATTGCAATTCTTTTTTTTTTTAGTATTTAGACCACATTGCTGCCATTGAATTACATGGTGAAAGACCTATACTGGAACCAATCGCAGTGGTGCTAGTGAGCAATGGCACAATTGCCGCTCTCAGCCCAACCAGGAAGTGAGCTTCAAAACGAAAGCCCAGTCTTGGCCCCTTGGTTATGCCGAGCTGCTTAGACGTGGCTACTCAGAGTTCCACAGCCCACTCAGAACAGGAAGTCAGATTCGTCAGCACGGTTGTGTGTAGCGCAAGCGTTTTCCTTAGTTACGACATGGATTTCAACCCTCTCACCTGTTTATATAATCTTCCGTTTCTGGGAACAATGACTTTGCTGTGTGCATCCTTATTTTTCTGCATTTTAGTTTGACACATAATTTTTATTTTTTTGTAGCGTGACATGCATTTGTGTTTGTCTGTTAATTCTAATGTGTGTCAAGGCCTTGTGACTTGTCTGATCTATAATGTCATCAGGGAGGAAGCAGTTTTGTATTCTTCCTGCTTACAGTTATTCTGGAGCACCTCTTGTTTACTTATTCTCTTCTGTGGAAAGTCACCCCTCTTCATATATTTTTTAAATATTTATTTAATTTTTGATGTGTGTGTGAAGGTAACTTAGTCATCGATGTCAGCGTTCACGGATAGTCGGTAAGGATGTGAAAGCCGCAGCGGCGGGGGGGGTTGCATCGGGGAAGGTTTCCGCATCGGGCTTTCCTCGGAGCGCCGATGTAGGCCTGGGTTAGCCACTGACCTTCTGTTCTGTATGGACCCTATAACGACGCATTCTGCCTTTTGTGAGGACCTCACAACGATGGAATTTCTGGACGCTTCTGTGTGTCCCTCGGCAGAGCCAGGATGAACTCACACACTCACGGTTACCAAACACCCCTCCCCTCCCGCCCCCAAATGTGGGATTCTGGGAAGAATTTTGTTAGGGCTCAGTGAGTAATTGAGTGTGTGTGTGTGTGTGTGTGTGTGTGTGTGTGTGTGTGTGTGTGTGTGTGTGTGTGTGTGTGTGTGTGTGTGTGTGTGTGTGTGTGTGTGTGTGTGTGTGTGTGTGTGTGTGTGTGTGTGTGTGTGTGTGTGTGTGTGTTTATTAGTGCTTTATTGATGTAGCACATACACTCACTGTTCTGGGAAAGTTGTTAGCCAGGTCTGACGCGAGTGCTCGTATAAATCAGGTGAATGCACTTATGTCCTCTTTCATCGGGATCGGAGCGTCTGCTAAATGGTTGTAATGTAATTTAAGTCATTGAGTCCACAAACCTTGTTGCCAAGGCCTGAATTAGCCTTTGATGGAACGGGAGCCTCGCTGGGCTCCAGGACTGGAGTTTGAGATCTCTGCTGTAGATTGTAGGCCAGTTATGGGCTCTTCTCATTCTGTTGTCTTATGTTTTCTTATATCTGGGAATGAGAATCGTTAAAAAAAACTTTGGGCAAGGAATTACTGTGAATAGTGGTGCTTTTCAGATGGTATTGAGGTAGATTGTCGTTGGGGTAGGGAGATGTCGGTGTTGGGATTAGTGTGAGTGTTGAGTAGGGTTGTTGTTAGGGTTAGTTCTGGGCCTGGTGTTGCTTTTGGGGTTGATTCTGGGATTAGTGTTGTGGTTCATGTTGGGCTCAGGTTGAGTGAGGATGTTAAGGTTTCAGCTGGGGTTGAGGTCTGTTGTGATTGATGTGAGGTTGTGGTAGATGTGTTGTGGTTGATGTCGTGCAGTTGTGGTTGATGTTGGTTGTGTATGGTTTGTGTAATTGTGGTTGGTGTTGTGTGGTTGTGATTTGTGTTGTGTGGTACGGCTGGCACGCAACATTAGTAAAGACGTCAGCTGCCACAGTGCATTTCAAAACAAAACCATTTCAAATTCAGTGAGCTTGTAAAACACAATTCTGGGTGCAAGCCTAGTTATGCAGCTGGTAATTTATTAGAATAATTCTGTAGAAGGAAAAATAATAAACTCCATGGTCACTGGCTGAATGGAATGGAAAGGGAGGGACTGTGTATAAAAAGGATTAAGCCTATTCATGTGATTTGTGTGTGTCCGTGAATCCAGTCCAGCCCCACTGACGCAAAAGAGTGCACCCATAGATTAGAGTTTAACTGCTCTTCCCCACCTTAGAGAGAGCTTCTCCTCCCCCACAATGAGAGAGAGAGAGAGAGAGAGATGGAGTGAAAAGTAGAGAGAGATGCAGACTGAGAGAAAGAAGTGTAGAGAAAGGGTAATAAAGCTTATTTGAACTTGAAGGTGTAAGAGTTAGAGAGTGGACGAGACGGGGTAGAGACAGAGAGAGGTAGAGACAGCATGATGTGGTGACCAACAGCCCAGGCCCAGACTCCAGGAACTCCAGAGATGCTACGGTAACAGCAGGTACAAGAAGTGACCATTTATTCACCAATGGCAGTCCAAGAGAACTCTGAAAGACTTCCTGATGCATACATATTTATGGACAACATTTGAAACGGCTGAAACATGAAACGCAATGTTATGCCCATGGAACATAATTGTCAATATCTGTGGACAGTCACCCCACTCCCTGGGCAGTGCTCCCCGCTGATTACCTCATCAGGGTGCCCCCGCCTCTCTACCCCTCCCGATGTGCAGGCACCTGCTATCATGCCACGGGTCGACTTGCCCTCGTAGCCTTGAAGCAGTGACACCTGACGCACTTTGGATCCCAAGTATTAATAAGACAGTGGAAAACATGGGAGATGTTAAATGCACATTGATAATTAGACAATATAATTGCAAGTGCAAGCTTATGTGTGGCTATATAAGGTGGCGGCAGAGCAAGATTAATGTGTTACGATATATTATTATGCGTGGGATATATGTATGTGTGTCATTGCAAACTTATGTGTGGCTTATGGTAATACTGATATTGTACCATCAGGCTCACGTCCCTTATAGGGGGGAACCATAGTGTTGGAGTTGTTTATGGTGTTGGGGTTAGTGATGGTGTTGGGGCTAGTGTTGGGTTATTGATGGTGTTGGGGTTAGTATTGGGGTTATTGATAGTGTTGGGGTTAGAGTTGTGGTTAATGATGGTGTTGGGGTTAGTATTGTGGTTATTAATGGTGTTGGGGATAGTGTTGAGGTTATCGATAGTGTTGGGGTTATTGATGGTGTTGGGGTTAGTATTGTGGTTATCGATAGTGTTGGGGTTATTGATGGTGTTGGGGTTAGTATTGTGGTTATCGATAGTGTTGGGGTTATCAATAGTGTTGGGGTTATTGATGTGTTGGGGTTAGTATTGTGGTTATTAATGGTGTTGGGGTTATTGATAGTGTTGGGGTTATTGATGGTGTTGGGGTTAATGTTGGGGTTATTGATGGTGTTGGGGTTAGTATTGTGGTTATTAATGGTGTTGGGGTTATCGATAGTGTTGGGGTTATTGGTGGTGTTGGGGTTAGTATTGTGGTTATTAATGGTGTTGGGGTTATCGATAGTGTTGGGGTTATTGATGGTGTTGGGGTTAGTATTGTGGTTATTAATGGTGTTGGGGTTATTGATAGTGTTGGGGTTATTGATGGTGTTGGGGTTAATGTTGGGGTTATTGGTGGTGTTGGGGTTAGTATTGTGGTTATTAATGGTGTTGGGGTTATTGATGGTGTTGGGGTTAATGTTGGGGTTATTGGTGGTGTTGGGGTTAGTATTGTGGTTATTAATGGTGTTGGGGATAGTGCTGGGGTTAGTGTTGGCATTGGTGTGGCAGTTTGTAGTGGTGCTGGATGATGACTGGAGCGTGTGCTGTGTGCAGTCTCTGGGAGGAGGCTGAGTTGTTTTCCAAGAGAGAGGGAAATGGAATGGGAGCCATTATGTTTTATCCGGACCGTGATTGAGACGTGGCTTTGTTTTTGCTCTCACACTTTCCCTAACGTCAAACAATCTGAACTCTCTCTCTCCCTCTCCCTCTCCCTCTCCCTCTCCCTCTCCCCTCCCATTGATACTTAACATTGCAGTGTTATAAATCTCTTCATTCTTTGCATATTGAACAAGCTTTTGGTCAAATCAGTGCTGGGGGTAGCAGTGTAGTATGATATTTAGGAAACTTGCTACTCAGATGTTGCCGGTTTGATTCCCATTTTGGGCACCCATTTTGGGCACTGCCATTCTGCCGTTGAATAGAAAGGCACACAACATGGACTTCTTAAGTAAATGACGGAGCTGAATGAAATGATTGCGTTGTATTCTTCTCCCAGATTGTAGGCGGTAATGCCCTGTCCTTTGTGTCAGAGACAGAGTGAAGGTACAAGCCTGTTTGTTATTCTTCTCCCAGAGTGTAGGGGGTAATACCCTGTCCTTTGTGTCGGAGACAGAGTGAAGGTACAAGCCCTGTTTGTTTACCGCTGTCTCATTGGAGTGATCCACTGTCCCAGAGACCCAGAACTGATGGAACTGAGTCAGTGTTGAACGTCCGAAAGAATATCAGATAATATAGCTCAGACATCAAGGCAATACATAAGATAATATTATGTGTCACATTATTTGCATATTTGATTTATGGGAGTATATATACAAAAGAACAAAAGAAAAATGCAGAATAGAATACTACAGAATAGTACAAAGCAGACATCGGCTCGATTGAGAATAGTCTGTTAAACAGACGCCAAAATTCTGAAAGTGTACGTAACAGACTATGGTGTGGTGTCCAATTGTATCATTAACTATAACAACGCTGGCCTGGTTAAATTTAATATTTATATTTATATTTTGGATAAGGCTTTTATCCTTACCTTTTGGGAACTGTTTGTGGAAGTATTCAACCTGAAAATAACTGTATTATTGGTTTCTGAACAAAAAAAATAATTTTGCCCACATGGCATACTTACAGTATCATATTTATGCTCATATATATAATGATATAAACTAGAAGAATATAATAATAATAATAATAATGTTCATCATGATAATGCTCATTTTATTTTATGTTAGCTCACATTTAATCATCCCCTTGTGGACAGTTTGCTTGGCGGTGGTAACGTTAGGGACACACACAAACTGCACATAATCAGGGATGAGGATCTGTGGAATTGGAAGGGAAATGACCCCAGAGCCTGTGGCTAATCTGCGCCGTCGGCCCCCTCCACAGTCCTGCGATTTACCTTCAGTGAGTCACAGCGACGCACAACGTCTCTCGCACAAAAGAAAGGGAATGAAAGAGAAGTAGGTTAATAAGTCAGTGCTGACCGTTCATGGTTACCTAACTGGGGAAGGTTACTAGTCCATGACAGAAGCTCTGTTCTCCATAGGCTTTGTGACTCTTCCATGCAGAACAATCGCAACTCACGCTGCTAAAAATGTCTGTCTTAACAAGTGTTTTAGTCTTGAAAAGAGACTTAAAATCTTATTTTTTTTCCTCACAAATAGAAAATATTAGCTTGTTTTAAGTTTTTTTTTTTTTTTTTTTGCTTCACAAGTGAAATTATCTTACTTAATTCCCTCTGTCTATCTCCTCCCTCTCTCCTTTAATTCCCTCTCTCTTCTGCTATATCCCCCTCTTCCTTCCTCTTTCTTTCTCTCTCTCTCTCCCCCTCTCTCTCTCTTTCTCTCCCCCTCTATCTCCCTCCCTTCATAAGTAAGTAAATCTGAAATTAATGAATATTCTCTCCCTTTTTCTTCATTTATCTTTCCCTCTGTTTATCTCCTCCCTCTCTCCTTTAATTCCCTCTGTCTCTCACTCTATCCGCCTCTTCCTTCCTGTCTTCCTTTCTCTCCCTCGCCCTCCTGCCTCTTTCCCCCCTCTCCCTCCCCTCTCTCTCTCTCTCTCTCTCTCCCTCTCTCTGCAGTATTACAGTGGCTATGAAAGCCCAGGGCAGGTGGGAGCTGTTGGACGGGCCACAGGTGTTCTACGCCGGCGCCGCCCTGCTGGCCGCAGGTTCCGCCCTCGTCCTCAGCAGCTTCCTGGCGT
>CM056379.1:4810170-4820170 GCA_029718625.1 Synaphobranchus kaupii
GGAATTCAAGTTAAGCACATTCTGCTCGAGGGCACAACAGCAGTGTTCAATCTGGGATTTGAACCTGCAACCTCTGAGTTTGTAGCCCAGTTCCCAATTGTGCTACACGGCAGCAGCTCCACAAGGTTGGCCAGTAAGCATACACATGGGGACTGATGCCTGTGTAGAATGTTCTTATGTGTCTGTAGTACAGGGATGTTTAGTGAGAAGATCTTAAATACCTTATGAAGGGGAGGGGTGGACACTGGACACTAAAGTGAAACTGTGTGACGGGACGCGCAACCGCCCCTCGTCCCATCACACTTCACACTTCACTCTCAAATGGCCGTTTGAAAAAAGCCTTCTAATGTGTAGAGAGAGAGGATGAGTTTTGAGGGTGGGATAGAGAGAGAGAGAGCGAGAGAGAGAGTGACAGAGGGGAGGATGGGATAGAGAGAGAGAGACAGGGAGGATGGGATAGAGAGAGAGAGAGAGAGAGAGCAGCGGAGGAGAGAGAATGTGCAGAAGAATAGAGCTGGATAGCAGCGCTGTGCCAGGCTGATAAGAGCGTCTCTCCATAATAGAATAGGGAGGCCTGTGTCTATCAGCCCATTAGACCCGTCCCCTACAACTTCCTGCTTTTCATGAAGGCCTGCTGTGAATAGGGCCGCTCAAAGCTTTCCACAGCGTACCCCCCCCCCTCCCCCCCCCCCTCCATTACTGGAGTGAAAGGTAGCTGTCACGGGATGGATAGGACCTGACAAAAGGGAGGGGGGGTGGGGAGCAGAGAGCGAATTATTTTTTTTGGGGGGCCTGACAGCGCGAAAGGGAACGTGTTTCTGTGAGATTACAACCGGGAACGTGCGTTTAGTAGAGAGTTTTGGGGGTGGGGTGGGGTTGGACGGGGGGGGGGGGGCATAGTGGGGGAATTTGAGCGATGGGGGGGGGGGGGTGGAGAGAAAGAGAGGAGGAAAGAAAGAAGAAAAGCGGAGGGTTGGGGAGGGTGGGGGCCTACACCACAAGAAGAATGAACGAGGGCTGCCTCTCAAATTGTTCTCCACTCTGAACGCTTGCTTTTCTTTGGTCCTGTTTTTTTATTTGGTTGTGGTTTGTCTTCATGCCCAGGCGTTGGGAACGAAGACCACTAATGATCCAGCCATGCTCCTCCCCCCGGACACCTCCTTCTCTGCCGATGAGTGTGGGTTTTTGGGGAGGGGAGGGGAGGGGAGGGGGGGGGGGGGGGGTCACATTGAGGGGCGGATGAGAAACAGAGGGGTGTGGCATGTCACAGTGCACCCCCCCCCCCCTCCAGCAGTGCAGTGGCAGACTGGCATTGCAATGGTACGCCACACACACCACCTGTCAAGAGCCCCCCCACCCCCGGCCCCAGGGAACTGCCAGGGCCACTGTATGAAACTTTATGTGTCCTATTATTAGTGTTTATGAGCTGAGACATTTATATCTCCTGTGTATGAATATGTGTGTGTGTTTGTGTGTGTGTGTGTGTGTGTGTGTGTGTGTGTGTGTGCAGGTGTATCTCTGCATGCGTTTGTGTGTGTGTGTATGTGTGTATCTGTACGTGTGTGTGTGTGTGTGTGTGTGTGTGTGTGTGTGTGTGTGTGCGCATGTGTGTGTGTGTGTGCGTGTGTGTGTGTGTGTGTGTGTGTGTGTATATGTTTCTATCTGTGTGTGTATGTGTGTATCTGTATGTGTGCATGTGTGCATGTGTGTATGTGTGCATGTGTGTGTGTGTGTATGTGTGTGTGTATATGTTTCTATCTGTGTGTGTGTGTGTGTGTTTGTGTGCCCCTGAGTGTGTGTGTGTGTGTGTGTGTGTGTGTGCCCGTGTGTGTGGTGTGTGTGTGTGTGTGTACATGTGGAACTTTGTGTGTGTGTGTGTGAGTGTATATTGGGAAGATACGGCTGGGCTCTAGGCTGGTATACTACACTCAAACACCTCCTTACCTGTCTCCTCTATCTGTGCATGTGAGGGACAGATAGTTATTATTAGAAATAATTTTCACTAGAAATGTGTAAAAATGTCTGTCAAACAGTAAACAGAACCTCTCACAAGTTAAAACTAATTATTTATGAGATGATTTTACATGCATTTCTTACCATTTAAACATTAAACCTAACATTTTTTTAAAGATACAATGAAACTTTGTCCCAGGATTACTGTGGTATTATTGCAGACACATTAAATCACTTATTCCCCATAACAAAATTCAAGTACACAGACATGACATAAATTATAATTAGAGAACACAACAGTCAGAGCATAAAACAAAAACACACACACACACACACACACACACACACATATGGGCACACATATACATGGCACACACACACACACACAGTTCCACATGCACACACATATTCACACACATGCGCACACACCACGTATGTGTGCATGAACACACACGCTTATACACAAGCACACAAACAAAATACATACTTTCTCACACACACAGTTCCACATGCTCGCACACAAACACACACACACACACACACACACACACACCCTGCACATGTGCTTGAACACACACACTTATACACATACACACAAAATGCACACTTTTTTCTCTCTCACACACACACACACACACACACACACACGCACACAAAATGCACACTTTTCTCACACACACACACACACACACACACACACACACACACACACACACACACACACACACACACACACACACACACACACACACACACACCCTTGGTCTGGAACACACAGTCATATTGACTCATACTGAATTCCAGAGGAGAGAAACCCGATACGCATGCGATTGTTATTTTAAATCGCTGTCTGGGAAAGCGACTCACAGGGTCTGTGGAGTCACTCATCCAAGGAGGGCCGCTGGGGTGTGTGTGGGGGGGGCATGGGGAGGGGGGCTGGAGAGCAGGTGGTGGACACGAGGAGGAGGAGGAGGGGCTAAAGAAAAGGGGTACACAGGGGGTACATATTTCTTTTCTTTTTTACACCGCTGTGTCCGTATACTTTTTTGTTGCATTAAATCTGCCCCAGTAACCAGTACTGGCCCCTGTAGTCTGTCACAGGTAACCCAAGCCTCATTTAACAGCTGTAAAAATGATATCCAGCCATGTCTGGCTCGCTTTAATTGAGGTTCGGGGAACGCGCAAAGACTCATACTGATATTGACCAGAGCTGTTTAAACTATCAAGGAGGTATACCAACCCATCTTCCTGTCTCAAAAATTTAAAACAGCTACTGATAAATTGTTAGCAAATCTAGATCTGCCAAACATGCTTTCAAATTAAATAAATGTTATTTTTCTGGCCCAAGAAGGTTTTGCACAACATGTTTAAGCACACAAAAAAGCTTGTACACCATATGCAGGTGTTCCATAACCCAGGTGTATAGAATCTGTAGGTGTTATAGAATCTCATCCTCTCCTTCCTTCATCTTTAAACAGCTTACACCTGGGTGCACTCTGTTTGGTTAAAACCCTTTGAAGAGTAGGTACTTTTGGAATGTTTTTTCAATGTTCTAAGTCATTGTTCGAGAACTCCATTGCTTTCAATTACCGGTAGTGATTGTTACATCAGCATTAGAATGCACAGCTAAGAACATTGTAATCACATAGATTTGTGATCTTAGACCTTAAAGGGGACATGAAGCACTTGGTAAAGTGGCTGTGGTTCATTAGCTTTTTACCCGAAAGTAGATATGACCGTGCATTGAACTCTCAAATCGACCTGTATTTGCTGGAAAAAGAAGTTTGCTTTTTTTTCGACTAGGGCGCAGCCATTTTGGACCAACTGCGGTCGTGACGTCACTAGGTTGGTTGGTCTCGGCTGCTCAATGTATTATTATGGGAAAATAGCTGACTTTCAGTGAGCTCAACAATGTATCGTGAAGAAAAAATAAAACAAAAAACGCACAAACGGTCCTTTTGTATTGCCCCGAGATGCGCAAATGAGTATTACTGAACAAATCTTAATTTAAAACTCAATTTCCACTAACTGCTTCTGACCATATTAATGCTGTACATAGCCTCTGATGAGCCGGTTCCGCTGCCTTGCCTTGATAAACGGTTTGGGAGCTAAAGTCGTGTCTGGCTAACATTGCCTATAGAAAATAAGCATTAGCTTGTGATGCTAGGTCGCGGTAGGCATATATTTGCTGGCTGTTAACTAATATATCAAGGCGATGCAGTGGTGCAGCAGTTGCCGGCTCGTCAAAGGACACAGCATTAGATATATGGTCAGAAGCAGTTTGTGGAAATTAAGTAAAAATGTATGGATCCCCTGCATTAGCGCTGTGCCGGTCAGGGACAGTCCAAGGCCCTGTTTTGGGGATCCCCTATATTAGCGCTGTGCCGGTCAGGGACAGTCCAATGCCCTGTTTTGGGGACCCCCTATAATAGCGCTGCACCAGTCAGGGACAGTCCAAGGCCCTGTTTTGGGGATCCCCTATATTAGCGCTGTGCCGGTCAGGGACAGTTCAAGGCCCTGTTTTGGGGACCCCCTACATTAGCGCTGTGCCAGTCAGGGACAGTCCAAGGCCCTGTTTTGGGTATCCCCTATATTAGCGCTGTGCCAGTCAGGGACAGTCCAAGGTCCTGTTTTGGGGATCCCCTATATTAGCGCTGTGCCGGTCAGGGACAGTCCAAGGTCGTTTTGGAGATCCCCTATATTAGCGCTGTGCCAGTCAGGGACAGTCCAAGGCCCTGTTTTGGGGATCCCCTATATTAGCGCTGTGCCAGTCAGGGACAGTCCAAGGCCCTGTTTTGGGGATCCCCTATATTAGCGCTGCACCAGTCAGGGACAGTCCAAGGCCCTGTTTTGGGGATCCCCTATATTAGCGCTGTGCCGGTCAGGGACAGTTCAAGGCCCTGTTTTGGGGACCCCCTACATTAGCGCTGTGCCAGTCAGGGACAGTCCAAGGCCCTGTTTTGGGTATCCCCTATATTAGCGCTGTGCCAGTCAGGGACAGTCCAAGGTCCTGTTTTGGGGATCCCCTATATTAGCGCTGTGCCGGTCAGGGACAGTCCAAGGTCGTTTTGGAGATCCCCTATATTAGCGCTGTGCCAGTCAGGGACAGTCCAAGGCCCTGTTTTGGGGATCCCCTATATTAGCGCTGTGCCAGTCAGGGACAGTCCAAGGCCCTGTTTTGGGGATCCCCTATATTAGCGCTGTGCCAGTCAGGGACAGTCCAAGGTCCTGTTTTGGGGATCCCCTATATTAGCGCTGTGCCAGTCAGGGACAGTCCAAGGTCCTGTTTTGGGGATCTCCTATATTAGCGCTGTGCCAGTCAGGGACAGTCCAAGGTCCTGTTTTGGGGATCCCCTATATTAGCGCTGTGCCGGTCAGGGACAGTCCAAGGCCCTGTTTTGGGGACCCCCTACATTAGCGCTGTGCCAGTCAGGGACAGTCCAAGGCCCTGTTTTGGGGATCCCCTATATTAGCGCTGTGCCAGTCAGGGACAGTCCAAGGCCCTGTTTTGGGGACCCCCTACATTAGCGCTGTGCCAGTCAGGGACAGTCCAAGGCCCTGTTTTGGGGATCCCCTACATTAGCGCTGTGCCAGTCAGGGACAGTCCAAGGTCCTGTTTTGGGGATCCCCTATATTAGCACTGTGCCAGTCAGGGACAGTCCAAGGTCCTGTTTTGGGGATCCCCTATATTAGCACTGTGACAGTCAGGGACAGTCCAAGGCCCTGTTTTGGGGATCCCCTATATTAGCGCTGTGCCGGTCAGGGACAGTCCAAGGCCCTGTTTTGGGGACCCCCGTTGCAGCCGACCTGAGTCTCTCTCTCTCTCCTCTCGAGCGTCTCCTCCCAGCCATCATGAACAAGGTCAGCGGCAGGCTCCCTGCAGCCTTCAGCTCCCTCTGATTTATGGCCTGTGTAAAAATAACCAGGCCGGGGACAGCCATTCCTCCGCCCTCCCCCCCCCCCCCCCCCCCGTACAACAGGCCTAGCACGCTCATGTACCCCTCTCCCCTGCCAACAACACCACACCTTCCCTTTTTTGGAGTGACGTCCGTAACAGAGGTTGGTCATATATTTATCTGACATACTTTAACCCACTTTTGACAGTAGTAAAATAAATAAATAAATAAGTAAATGCAACAGATTGCTGACAAAAGTAGAAATACAATCCTCCTTTCTCCAGTGTTCAGAGCAGAACTATGATTGTGAGCTTTTATTAGTTGAGAGGTTTGGTGGAATGTTCTCAGGGATCTGCCGTAGTGTTTTGAGATGTTATTGGCATCTAAAGAGTTACAGAGCTTTGTGAGCGTGTTAGCCTCAGGTGTGGTGTACAGGTACAGAGCTTTGTGAGCGTGTTAGCCCCAGGTGTGGTGTACAGGCACAGAGCTTTGTGAGTGTTTTAGCCCCAGGTGTGGTGTACAGGTACAGAGCTTTGTGAGCGTGTTAGCCCCAGGTGTGGTGTACAGGTACAGAGCTTTGTGAGTGTGTTAGCCCCAGGTGTGGTGCACAGGTAGAGAGCTTTGTGAGTGTGTTAGCCCCAGGTGTGGTGTACAGGTACAGAGCTTTGTGAGTGTGTTAGCCCCAGGTGTGGTGTACAGGTACAGAGCTTTGTGAGTGTGTTAGCCCCAGGTGTGGTGTACAGGTACAGAGCTTTGTGAGTGTGTTAGCCCCAGGTGTGGTGTACAGGTACAGAGCTTTGTGAGCGTGTTAGCCCCAGGTGTGGTGTACAGGTACAGAGCTTTGTGAGCGTGCTAGCCCCAGGTGTGGTGTACAGGTACAGAGCTTTGTGAGTGTGTTAGCCCCAGGTGTGGTGTACAGGTACAGAGCTTTGTGAGTGTGTTAGCCCCAGGTGTGGTGTACAGGCACAGAGCTTTGTGAGTGTGTTAGCCCCAGGTGTGGTGCACAGGTAGAGAGCTTTGTGAGTGTGTTAGCCCCAGGTGTGGTGTACAGGTACAGAGCTTTGTGAGTGTGTTAGCCCCAGGTGTGGTGCACAGGTACAGAGCTTTGTGAGTGTGTTAGCCCCAGGTGTGGTGTACAGGTACAGAGCTTTGTGAGTGTGTTAGCCCCAGGTGTGGTGTACAGGTACAGAGCTTTGTGAGTGTGTTAGCCCCAGGTGTGGTGCACAGGTACAGAGCTTTGTGAGCGTGTTAGCCCCAGGTGTGGTGTACAGGCACAGAGCTTTGTGAGCGTGTTAGCCCCAGGTGTGGTGTACAGGTACAGAGCTTTGTGAGTGTGTTAGCCCCAGGTGTGGTGCACAGGTAGAGAGCTTTGTGAGTGTGTTAGCCCCAGGTGTGGTGCACAGGTAGAGAGCTTTGTGAGTGTGTTAGCCCCAGGTGTGGTGTACAGGTACAGAGCTTTGTGAGTGTGTTAGCCCCAGGTGTGGTGTACAGGTACAGAGCTTTGTGAGCGTGTTAGCCCCAGGTGTGGTGTACAGGTACAGAGCTTTGTGAGTGTGTTAGCCCCAGGTGTGGTGTACAGGTACAGAGCTTTGTGAGTGTGTTAGCCTCAGGTGTGGTGTACAGGTACAGAGCTTTGTGAGCGTGTTAGCCCCAGGTGTGGTGTACAGGTACAGAGCTTTGTGAGTGTGTTAGCCCCAGGTGTGGTGTACAGGCACAGAGCTTTGTGAGTGTGTTAGCCCCAGGTGTGGTGCACAGGTAGAGAGCTTTGTGAGTGTGTTAGCCCCAGGTGTGGTGTACAGGCACAGAGCTTTGTGAGTGTGTTAGCCCCAGGTGTGGTGTACAGGTAGAGAGCTTTGTGAGTGTGTTAGCCCCAGGTGTGGTGTACAGGTACAGAGCTTTGTGAGTGTGTTAGCCCCAGGTGTGGTGTACAGGTACAGAGCTTTGTGAGTGTGTTAGCCCCAGGTGTGGTGTACAGGTACAGAGCTTTGTGAGTGTGTTAGCCCCAGGTGTGGTGTACAGGTACAGAGCTTTGTGAGTGTGTTAGCCCCAGGTGTGGTGTACAGGTACAGAGCTTTGTGAGTGTGTTAGCCCCAGGTGTGGTGTACAGGTACAGAGCTTTGTGAGTGTGTTAGCCCCAGGTGTGGTGTACAGGTACAGAGCTTTGTGAGTGTGTTAGCCCCAGGTGTGGTGTACAGGTACAGAGCTTTGTGAGTGTGTTAGCCCCAGGTGTGGTGTACAGGTACAGAGCTTTGTGAGCGTGTTAGCCCCAGGTGTGGTGTACAGGTACAGAGCTTTGTGAGTGTGTTAGCCCCAGGTGTGGTGCACAGGTAGAGAGCTTTGTGAGCGTGTTAGCCCCAGGTGTGGTGTACAGGTACAGAGCTTTGTGAGCGTGTTAGCCCCAGGTGTGGTGTACAGGCACAGAGCTTTGTGAGTGTGTTAGCCCCAGGTGTGGTGCACAGGTAGAGAGCTTTGTGAGTGTGTTAGCCCCAGGTGTGGTGTACAGGTACAGAGCTTTGTGAGCGTGTTAGCCCCAGGTGTGATGTACAGGTACAGAGCTTTGTGAGTGTGTTAGCCCCAGGTGTGGTGTACAGGTACAGAGCTTTGTGAGCGTGTTAGCCCCAGGTGTGGTGTACAGGTACAGAGCTTTGTGAGTGTGTTAGCCCCAGGTGTGGTGTACAGGTACAGAGCTTTGTGAGCGTGTTAGCCCCAGGTGTGGTGTACAGGCACAGAGCTTTGTGAGTGTGTTAGCCCCAGGTGTGGTGTACAGGTACAGAGCTTTGTGAGTGTGTTAGCCCCAGGTGTGGTGTACAGGCACAGAGCTTTGTGAGCGTGTTAGCCCCAGGTGTGGTGTACAGGTACAGAGCTTTGTGAGTGTGTTAGCCCCAGGTGTGGTGTACAGGTACAGAGCTTTGTGAGTGTGTTAGCCCCAGGTGTGGTGTACAGGTACAGAGCTTTGTGAGCGTGTTAGCCCCAGGTGTGGTGCACAGGTACAGAGCTTTGTGAGTGTGTTAGCCCCAGGTGTGGTGTACAGGTACAGAACTTTGTGAGTGTGTTAGCCCCAGGTGTGGTGCACAGGTAGAGAGCTTTGTGAGTGTGTTAGCCCCAGGTGTGGTGTACAGGTACAGAGCTTTGTGAGTGTGTTAGCCCCAGGTGTGGTGCACAGTTACAGAGCTTTGTGAGTGTGTTAGCCCCAGGTGTGGTGTACAGGTACAGAGCTTTGTGAGTGTGTTAGCCCCAGGTGTGGTGCACAGGTAGAGAGCTTTGTGAGTGTGTTAGCCCCAGGTGTGGTGCACAGGTAGAGAGTTTTGTGAGTGTGTTAGCCCCAGGTGTGGTGTACAGGCACAGAGCTTTGTGAGTGTGTTAGCCCCAGGTGTGGTGTACAGGTACAGAGCTTTGTGAGTGTGTTAGCCCCAGGTGTGATGTACAGGTGTACAGGTACAGAGCTTTGTGAGTGTGTTAGCCTCAGGTGTGGTGTACAGGTGTACAGGTACAGAGCTTTGTGAGCGTGTTAGCCCCAGGTGTGGTGCACAGGTACAGAGCTTTGTGAGTGTGTTAGCCCCAGGTGTGATGTACAGGTGTACAGGTACAGAGCTTTGTGAGTGTGTTAGCCCCAGGTGTGGTGCACAGGTACAGAGCTTTGTGAGCGTGTTAGTCCCAAGTGTAGTGTACAGGTGTACAGGTACCGAGCTTTGTGAGTGTGTTAGTCCCAGGTGTGATGTACAGGTGTACAGGTACAGAGCTTTGTGAGTGCGTTTGTCCCATGTGTGGTGTACAGGTGTACAGGTGTGGAGTCCCAGTTGTGATGTACAGCTGTCCCAGGTGTGGTGTACAGGTGTACAGGTGTGGAGTCCCAGGTGTGATGTACAGCTGTCCCAGGTGTGGTGTACAGGTGTACAGGTGTGGAGTCCCAGGTGTGGTGTACAGGTGTACAGGTGTGGAGTCCCAGGTGTGGTGTACAGGTGTACAGTTGTGGAGTCCCAGGTGTGGTGTACAGGTGTACAGTTGTGGAGTCCCAGGTGTGGTGTACAGGTGTACAGTTGTGGAGTCCCAGGTGTGGTGTACAGGTGTACAGGTGTGGAGTCCCAGGTGTGGTGTACAGGTGTACAGGTGTGGAGTCCCAGGTGTGGTGTACAGGTGTGGTATACAGGCCT
>CM056379.1:4825170-4849727 GCA_029718625.1 Synaphobranchus kaupii
GTATAACAGCACTGGACCTTTTTACTGTAACGTATCACTCCGCTTTGTTTATATTTTGATTGATACATTGTTGATAAAAAAATAAAAAAATAAATAATGGAATCCTGAACTATATTTGTTGGTGAAGCCGAACAAATGATAAAAGCATAATCCATTGAGTTTTTGGAGCTATATTTTGTAAAAAATGTCCAATTTATTCGAGACACTTGGAAAGCAGTTGAAGTTGCAATAAGGGTATCTCACAGGCTTAGCTCACAGTTCAAAGAGAAATCTAAAATATAAACTCCTCAGGTGCTGGCTTGGAAATACACATAATTTACTCTTTATTATATTAAATGGAGAATATATGGGGCGATTTTGTGATTGTATGTTTTTGTGATTGTTCACTAGAGTTCATATGGAGGGATTTAATTATTAATTATTGGGGGAGGATGAGGCATCAGCAGATGATTTATATTATGTTAAAATTCTGATGAAAATGTGGGACATTATATATACAAAATTACATATTATTATTATTAGTATTATTAGTAGAGTATAAATTAAGCTTTGTGAGAAAAGTGAGAGATACAGGCCCACAGGTATAAACCGGAAGCCTCGTCTTTCCTTTAACTTCAGAACTTTGGAACTGGAGTCTTCAGTGAAAAATTGTATTCCACTGCTTCAGAACTTTGGAACTGGAGTCTTCAGTGAAACATTGTATTCCACTGCTTCAGAACTTTGGAACTGGAGTCTTCAGTGAAACATTGTATTCCACTGCTTCAGAACTTTGGAACTGGAGTCTCAAGTTTTGAACCTCCAGACTTTTAGGGTTTCATTTGTAGGTGTTCTTTAATGTAGTGCCTTGATGTGCTCAAATGTATCCTGTCTCAGGAGGCTCATGAGAGGCTTGTCACTGTAAGACAGACGAGTCAAACTTCTATGTAAAGATCAGACTCTGTGCACCTGTAGAGATGTGGTATTTTCTGTGCTGACGGTGTACAGGTTGTGCTGAAGATATACAGGTATACAGGTGTTATACTGAAAGGGCCTGGACCAGCACTTCCTCTCTGAGTTATTCCTTCCCGAGTTGTCCTCCAGCCCTCAGCTTGCCGCAGAGTTCGGGACGGCTGCCAGGGTTTTGCTCTTTAATTGCTTTGGGTAATCTGTTCACCTTCAGACCCACCTGAAAGGGCGAAGCACTATTAGCTTTTTATGGAGAGCGAAAGAACACGTCTCCGAGCTGTGCCGTGCCTGCGAATCAGAGCCTGACCTGAGGAGAACGCCGCTTGGCCGGACCACGTTTGACCGGACACCGCGGGGGGGGGGCTCTCATCTTCTCCTATTCCATTTCCATTCCAAGAATCTAATTCCATTTTTTTTTAGTGCCCAGGCAGTACGGTGTTAAGATTTGTAACTTTGTTTTCAAAGCTCTGTCCTAAAACAATTTGGAGGATCTAACTAGATTAGCGATTGTCTTTTAGAAGCCAAGAAAAGTTTTATAAAGAGCAGCGAAGGCTCTTAATACATAAAAAAGAGAACATTTTCCAGAAAAAAAAGCAATATGCATTTGGTAATAGACACTAGCAGGATGTACCAAGCACATCCTAAATACTGTATAAACCCTTAGGCTAAATGATACATTCAACCATGAACTTTTCCCTAGGTTTATTTATATAAGCAGCGGTTGTATACCTACAGAAGGAAGGCTGTTGATAGGGGGTCAGTGTGGGATGCAGGAAGCTCTCATTAGGCACAAACAGAGCTTATCTCCTAATTGAATCTGTCCACAGCTGATCTATATCAGGGTAGAATAACATGGCTGCAGTGCTGTTTCATATACACACACACACACACACACACACACACACACACACACACACACACACAGGCACACACACACACACACACATTAAAACAGATACACACACATACACACACACACATATATACTGTGGACCAACCAGTAGATTTTTCTCTTTTCTTTTCTTACTTTTTTGCACGATGCTTTTTTTATGAGTATATTCTCCCTGTGGCAATCTCTATTCCACCTGCACAGGTACACACAGCGAGGACCTTTTCAGCCACACTCCGGCTTCCGCCCTCCTTTAGATCCAGAAAAATAAATTAAATAAAAAGTGCTGTGAGTTTTAAAAGCCCTTCAAAAGGAGCAGCGGAACAGAATCTTTCACAGATTACAGAGAGACAAAAGAATGACACTCTGCTCAGGTTTCTATAATAAATACATTACATTACATTACAATTATTTGGCAGATGCTTTTATCCAAAGCGATGTACAATAAGTGCATATTGAAGGTCATTGACGCGACTACAAAGCAGATCCGACAAAGCACAGCTTTCTCACAACGTAGGAGCTATCCCTAGTAATGAACACAGAACACAGTCAGCTATACATTCTTAACTATAAAATAGCAAAAAACACAAGTTTAATAGAAAACAAGAAAAAAAAAAAACAGGAAGCAAGTACTAAGAATTGGCCCTATATAGGTAGTTTAGTCGAGGTGGAGTCTGAAAAAGTGCGTTTTCAGACCACGACGGAAAACAGACAGTGTTTCATCTGAGCGCAGCGGAGTGGGGAGTTCGTTCCACATAAATACATAAATAAATAAAAACACCTCTTGTGAAAATAAACTTGGACAATGCAGCAGCTCCTATTCTGCAAGTGATATTTTATTTGGGGAAATTCAGTGGGAGGTTTTATCAGCTTTCTGTTGTCATTCACAGACACTTTGAGGGGGTGGGGGGGGTGGCGGGGTGCTGTCTTGTTGTACAGGGAATACACAGAGGTTGTAGTAACCTTGCAGCTTAACACAGCAACAGGGAGAAGATATGGGGCAGTGAGGTGCAGCGGAGACTAACTCAGAGCTGACTGCTTAAAAACAGGCCTGCTGTTGTGCTGACACCCCCTTTTAGAGGAACACAGATACAGCCAAAATCACGTATAACTGATGAATCTGGCTCTCTGTTTTATTTGGAATCTACTGATATCTTGTGTTGTATGTAGTGACATCTACTCTGGGATTCCCAGTGTAAAGCTGCCTTTAATCTATAATATATGACATCATTGACATTAATATTTTTAAATGTAACAGTAACAATATTAATAATAATAACTGGATAGAAAAATCAAGAGCCAGTGCTGTAACAGTGGCTCTTAGATGTAACGCATACCTCCTATATCTAACACAATTAATTTTTTGCCAACATAATATACATTTTTCTTTATTAACCAAACAGAGAAACAGAGAATAGCCCCTCAAACTAGCACATTTAAACTGTGCGGCCTCCTAATCTATTGGTAGCAACATTCTGGTTAAGTTCATGAAGTTTAAATGTTCCCTTTAAATTTGTCCATCTGCAAGTGCTCTCCATTTGGCCTGTATAGGGTATAGGATTACCCAAGATTAAAAGTGTTTTTCCACCCCCCCGCTAATACAGTATGCAAATTCTGCATGGTTACCTCAGTTAGGAGAGGTTTTTCTCTCTGTTTCAAAGAAACGGGGGGATGTGGGAGAGGGGATATGGGAGGGGGGATGTGAGCTGGGGGATGTGGGAGGGGTGATGTGAGCTGGGGGATGTGGGAGGGGGGATATGAGCTGGGGGATATGGGAGGGGGAATGTGCGATGGGGGATGTGGGAGGGGGGATATGAGCTGGGGGATGTGGGATGGGAAATATGGGAGGGGGATGTGAGCTGTGGGATGTGAGCTGGGGGATGTGGGATATGAGCTGGGGGATGTGGGATATGGGAGGGGGATGTGAGCTGGGGGATGTGGGATGGGGAATATGGGAGGGGGATGTGAGCTGGGGATGTGAGAGGGGGGTTGTGGGAGGGGGGATGTGAGCTGGGGGATGTGGGACGTGGGATATGAGCTGGGGGATGTGGGATGGGGGATATTGGAGGGGGATGTGAGCTGGGAGATGTGGGAGGGGGGATGTGAGCTGGGGGACATGGGATGTGGGAGGGAGATGTGAGCTGGGGGATGTGGGAGGGGGGATATGGGAGGGGGATGTGAGCTGGGAGATATGGGAGGGGGATGTGGGAGGGGGGATGTGAGCTGGGGGATGTGGGAGGGGGGATATGAACTGGGGGATGTGAAAGGGGGGTTGTGGGAGGGGAAATATGGGAGGGGGGATGTGAGCTGGGGGATGTGGGATGGGGGATATGAGCTGTGGGATGGGGGATATTGGAGGGGGATGTGAGCTGGGAGATGTGGGAGGGGGGATGTGAGCTGGGGGATGTGGGATGGGGGATATGAGCTGTGGGATGGGGGATATTGGAGGGGGATGTGAGCTGGGGAATGTGGGAGGGGGATATGAGCTGGGGGATGTGGGATGGGGGATATGGGAGGGGGATGTGAGCTGGGGGATGTGGGAGGGGGGATGTGAGCTGGGGGATGTGGGATGGGGGATATGGGAGGGGGATGTGAGCTGGGTGATGTGAGACGGGGGGATATAGATCAATGGAGGGCAAATACAAGCGGTTTGCACTGGATAGAGTAATGGGGGACAGCTTTTCTGGAAGTTAAGAGATTGGGTGAGAGGCCCCAGGAATTTCAGCTAACGTACGGAGGTCTTTGATCCACAGGGGCTCATGTTGCCGGCTGGCTTTTCAGCGGCTCCCCTTGCTTTTAAAACAATAAGCCTGTGTCCAATCGCCATGATCGTCTCATCGCGACCTCTGACCCCCTCCAGAAGCTGGGAGGAAAAGAGGAAAGGGGTTCATTTTTTGGCGGGGGCAGGGTGTCTGTCTGAAACTCCCATCTGTAAAGACTTTTTTTCTTCTTCTTGGTCTTAAAACGAGACTTCATTCTAAACGCTTAAAAATTCTCCACATGTGCAAGCAATTAAGTTTCATGATAGAGTCTGATGGGGCACACACATAGACCTGCACACACACACACACACACACACACACACACAGAAAGAAAGAAAGAAACTCACATATGCACACAGACAGTGGCTTAGCACCCACTCACTTTTACTTTCTTTTTATTGTGGTATAGAATGGTATTATGTTTCTTTTTCAGCAGACTTTGCAGATTTTTGTTGACCCTCCACCAGGACAGATACCCCTACTCCCACCCCCCAGTTTTACAATGAAATCTGGTTTACATTCCCTTTGGCCCAATGGATGAAATCTCTAGAACTCCAGCAGCCCTCTGGGACAGAATGAGCCCCGCCCCAGTACAAAACCCTCGCCCTTGTTTAGGATCTCCCCAGCGATTCCATATGGGCCAGTTAACCCTTTGAAGAGTACGTTTTTTGGAATGTTTTTTTTTTTCAGTGTCCAGTGTCAGTGTTCTAAAACTCCAGTGCTTTCAGTTACCAGTAGTGATTGTTACATCAGCACTAGAATGTTCACATTCTAATCAAATATTTGTGATCTTACACCTTAAAAGGTTAATAGTTAAGCTGCTCTGTGTAAGATTAAGAATTGTAGAAGGTTCACATTAAATCTACATTATGCACTTGTCTTCCCGGCAAATGTAAATTGTGTCTTTGGCTCCTTACAGAGGTAATAAAGAGTGTGCAGGTCTATGGCTTTCTAATAAATTATGGTGCAGTATATTTGAACTGCAACAGACAGGAGCCTATCTTGTCCTTCATGGTTTGGTGTGATCACCATTTTGGTCCAGTCTTCCTGGCACTGATGTAGCTTAGCGCTGTGGTTTGATCACTCCACAGAACCTCCAATTGAAGAGTGTTTTTCCAAAACTCACTCAACCAACTTTTACCAATTTTGAGAAAGTCAATTTTTGTTTATTTTAAATTGGTGGAGATTTTTGCATGAAAAATCACACTTTTATACTTAAGTAAGAGTAATAGCGTAAAAGTAAAACTGCAAACATCTAACTATTTATTGGAAAAATTATAGCCCCTTTGAAAAATATGGCTTATCAAAACTGGACTTAGTGAGGTTTGGAAAAACACTCTTCAGTTGATACATTAAACAAAAGTGTCCTAAATGGGCCATGATGAGATAAGTTTGTGTGTGTGTGTGTGTGTGTGTGTGTGTGTGCGTGTGTGTGTGTGTGTGTGTGTCATGGGGGGGTTGAATCGCTTGCTTGTGTAACTGCTTCCTGTGAAGGTGTTAAAAAGGGAGCCATATAAACTGCATCCCCTGCATCTCTGTTCCCAATACAGGAACATTTTGTGGCACCAAAGTCAACAGGAGCTGTGTGATCCTGTTACCAATTTCCAAAACCAGGGACCAATGGAGCCAACACCCAGTGATAAATATGGGAATGGGGTAAATATGGGAATGGGATGAATATAGGAATGGGGCAAATATGGGAATGGGATAAATATGGGAATGGGATAACTGCTGTCCGTGCACTGATTCCTGTTTAGTTCCTGGAATGCCGTTCCTTTTTAAAATGTCTTGTTCATTTTGCTGATCCAGCGGGTGCGATAAAGCCAGAAACACAGATGAGGAGACAGGCACAAGGAGAGAGAAATAAACAAGCCCCCCCCCCCCCCCCCCCAGCCCGGTCTTGTTTTGATCATGTGATTGCTCAGTGCCAATGAACTGAATGAAGGGATTGTTGAAGTCTGGAAGACCTGTCATAGCCAGCGATTGTTTGGCTACTTTTCCCTGCTGTAGTATCCACCCTCCAGGGGGAAGTCATTGTGCTTTTAAAAAATCTATTTTATTACTTTTTTTTTTCTTTTTGCAGAGACTGTAGCCGTGGAAACCGACTACTCAGAAATGAAAGGGAAGAAGAAAGACTTGGCCGCGCCTTCCTGTTGTTATGTCGACGACGTGCGTGCCGCTGTCCGTGTTTTCTCCCAGAGAGCAAAGCTCCGGCGGTGTTGCTGTTGGTTCTGGCAAACGCTCCGTGTCCTGTTCCAGAAACACTGCAGAGTGCTGTTTTCAGGTCGCCCCCTAAACCCCCTGCCCCTCCCCTAGCCAAATATCTCACACTATCACCTTCACTATCACCTTCTCTAGTCCTTTTCAAACATAGTGATCAGACCTGGGTTAAAATAATTTCACCCTTTTAGACACCAGTAACATTCCTGCAGATTACTGTCTGATATTTAAAAAATAATAATAATAAATTCATGCAATTATATGTTTTTGGATAGTAACATATTTCCAGAATTCTAATAGCTTCTGCAGGAGAGTTTTCACATTTTACCAGCATCTAAAGAGTTAAAAAGTATTTTAATAAATATATTTTGACTCAGGTGTGGTTTTGATACATATTTTTCCCTGATAATTTAAAAGAAGAGACTGGCAGAACACACTAACACCAGGAAGACGTGAGAAATCTGCCACATATCTCACATCTGTTATGAAATCGTTAACCAAAGGAAAGTGCCACTGTATCAGGATCACGGGATTATATCACCTATTAAAAGATAAAAGAGCATTTCCTACAGATGGGCACTTTTCTGAGGAAAAGAGCTGTGCAAATTGAGTAATCAGGCTCGTTATTTATACTCAGACAAAAAGAAAACCCAATGGAGAGTTCTAACTTGACCTAAAAAGCCTGTACATTTAGTTAAAACCTAACCCTTTAGAAAAGGATTTCCACAGCAACTGGATAAAATCGTCAAGATTGAAGTCAAACAGTACAAAAGCTTTTGAATGGGTCTGTGATCGGCTTACAGTCCTATCAGACTTACAACAGCATCCAATTAATTATAAGAAATGTCCTTGGCTCCAGAATTTACACACGCTCCTAACAGAAGTCTGTTTGTCTATAGTTCAGGTACGAGGGGGGTTAGTGTTAGCAATTAGCAATGCAGCGCAATCACCTGTCTCAAGGTTTTGTTTGTATAGCATATGCTATTCAGTGGTGTACTCAATTAAAAAGTTTTCAGGCTTAATCAACTCCTTGGAGTTTCTGAAGCAAGCCCAACAGTTATGTAGAGCTTTTAGTTACAATTTTAACTGTATAATATGGCAGCGATGACATTTAAAAAAGTAAGAATAGAACCTGTGCAGGTAAACCAAAGTAAGAACATTGTTGGAGAAGGTTACCTCAGTTAATTCATAAATCCAAGAAATCATTTTAAATGTGCTTTCCACTTCCTCACATGAGTTTTCTCTTCCCCCTTAATAAATACTGGTGTTTCCAAACAAATATTCTGTGACTCATAAATACATATGCTATATACATTTGTGATCATAAACCCCACTCATTAACTGCAATATGTTAGCAGGGTATTTTTGTCAAATTTTTGGAAGCACATCAGAGGATGTTTGAGTGGTAGAAATGTAGTGTTTCACATCCATTGAAGGAGATTAGAGGGCAACCCAGAAATAAATAACAATGGAAATCTCCTTCAAAATGACCAGGAAACTTCAGAGCTTTTAACATCTGCTGTCAAGTAGCAATACCAAGTGGTAAATCAATAAAAGTATAACAATAAAAAGAAAGGAATCCGTATCTTTAGCCCTGAAGGTCCAACTAAATCTGAGTTTTCAAGATTATTTCTCCATGAAATGTTTCCAATGGCAAAAAAGTAACTCTGGGAAAGTCTTTTCATGGAATGTACTAATCCTGCATCTACCATGTTAAGGTATTGTGGTGCCCTAAATACTGTATGTATTTAAAACCCTTTTCTGCAGTTGCTGGGTGGCTCATTCGGTTGAGGCACCATTCTAGCGCATGGATGGTCCACGTGGTCCAGGATCAGATCTCAAACCTGCCACTGCCAAATGTGGTATAGGTAGCACTCTAGGGGAGAGGTGGGGAATCTTATCATTTTTAGGTAATTTTTGTTTTAGTTTCAGTTAAGGATAATAACCTTAATACACACATAAACATCACTCCCAATAGAGAGAGACTTAAATTCTGAATTGGAGGTTCCTCTTTACCACAGATTTCACTGCCTTTGGTGTGGGCTCTCATTCTTATCTCAGTTGAATTTAGTGGTCGGAAAATGGCGAGCATTGTTGGGCTGAATGGCTTGTTCCCGTCAACAAGTTACGTTATGTTACGTCTCCAGGTCTCTCCAGAGAAGATAAAGACAGGTGACAGAGTGGCTTACCGTTCCATTGGAAAGCCTTATTTCTGTTTAACGGCAGAGTAGAGTTCAGACCACAATCTTGCACTTTCAAACTGTTCCAACTCAGCATTGGCCCCCTGCACATTCCTGCTTTTTATCTGCCTCCCAAAACAGACCACATCAGCCAAGAATTGGAGAATTTTTGACCACACGCCATGCCAAAAAAATCCCTCCCTCTCTCTTTCTTTCTCTCTCTCTCTCTCTCTCTCTCTCTCTCTCTCTGTTTCTGCTGTACAGTTGAGGCGTGCTGGTAGTTGTGGTTTTGCGAGGGAGGGATGTTTGTAAGACTTATTTGAATGGCTTTGTCAATCAGAATGTCAAGGTTTTTACAGTGTGGTGAAATTAAGATATTGAAACAATGGCATATTCATCAGCCCCACCAGCAAAATTAATCACTTTCATAAATCTCTATATCAGGCAATCGCCTGTTCCTGGTCACTTCAAGAAATTGCATGTCTCCTGTAGAATATCATCAGATCAAAAACGTCTACGACGTAAAAAAAGCCAAGTTACTCACGCATAGCCTACGTAGCGCTGTCCATAAGTTCTTAATTCCAACTTGCAAAAACTAGGCCTGCCTTTAAAAGTCTTGATATCAAAATGTGGCCAAGTTACAACTAACAATATTGCCTATCGTAGCTCACACTAAATAAACTAGCTCTATTCCAAAGCAATGCTATCCAAACTTTCCTAAATTATTTAATGCAACTTGGCCATGTGTTTCTTCATCTTTGCATGTGAAGAGATTGTGCCTCATGGAACAACATATGATTTCAATGAATGTTTTTAACAGTTGATGAATAATTACACTCCAGAAAGGATATGGTTGTACTTTGTTGGCAAGTTTACTTTAGAAAATGTACAGGTTTTAAAATGTTAACTGCTGCTACAGCATTCTTTACAATTCACAAACACATTTATATGAAGTAACATCATGTACAATAGAGAAAGGGGTGATGAATAAATAAATGCAGATAAAAATGAGTAATATTTTTACCTAGAAAATAGCATACATAAAACAGTTTTACAAGCGTATCCAGACATGTTTGTGGGTCAGATGGTGGCAATAGTACCAATTTTCTTAACATAATAGTATTTATGATATTTGCAAACAGAATTTTGTGAACACAAGGATACAGGTTTTGATAGAAATCCAAGTAAATAAATCAATAAATACATAATAATTATTATTATTATAATAATAATAATAATACATTTTTATTAATTCTGTGCTTTTCATAGACCCAAAGTAGTGGATGCAGACAATTGTTCAAACATGCCCTATAGTGTAGTATTTTTTCTGTTTAGTTTCTAAGTGCAACACATCTGAATCAGAGTATTTCCACTATACATTATTTTCATTTTGCAGTTTGATGTGGCACATATAGTTTAATTGACCACATTCTCTTGAGATGGTAAGATGAAGAAACACATGGCCAAGTTGCATTAAATAATTTAGGAAAGTTTGGATAGCATTGCTTTGGAATAGAGCTAGTTTATTTAGTGTGAGCTACGATAGGCAATATTGTTAGTTGTAACTTGGCCACATTTTGATCAATCAATCAATCAATCAATATTTATTTATATAACGCATTTTACAACAAGTTGTCACAATGCACTTCACAGCAAAACCCAGCCTAAACCCCCCACAAGAGCAAGCCAAGGTCAACAGTGGCAAGGAAAAACTCCCTGGTGTAACTAGGAAGAAACCTTGGAAGGAACCAGACTCAATGGGGGAACCCATCCTCCTCTGGTCGGCTCAGGGTCTAGGGCTTAAAGACCAACATGGTCAAAACAGCCAATGACCATGATAATATAATTTGCGGCAGTGATGGTGGGAACCGGGCGCCGATGGCGCGGGAGCAGCTGGCAGCGGTGGTAAGGAGGGAGGGGCAAGCGGCAACGGACAGGAAGCCGGACAGCAACTCTCGAGATGCGGGGCATAAGCCCCGTCGGCAGAATGTAGAAAAAGAGAGAGAGAAAACAGTTAGGGAAAGTGTAATAGAGCAGCAGGAGCACCAACTGGAGGGGTGGGGGGTGGGGAAGGGGTGGGAGGGTTGGACAAGTTAGCCTAGACGTAACAAAAGCATGGATCAATTTCTCTGCGTCCCCTATTGATAGGAAGTGCCTTATTTTAGCTATGTTCCTTAACTGAAAGAAAGCTACTCTAGATATGTTTTTTATGTCCGCGCTAAAGGTTAGATCTGGGTCTATAGTAACACCTAGGTCTTTCACAGCTGAGTTTGGAACAACTAAACAACCATCAAAATTTAAAGTAGATGTACCCAATTTCTCCCTTTGTTTTTTTGGACCTAAAACCAGCATTTCGGTCTTTTCTGAGTTTAGGAGCAGGAAATTGGAAAGCATCCAAGCTTTAATATCTGCAATACAAGCCTCTAACCGAGAAAGTGGTAGTGCCTCACCGGGTTTCACGGAAATGTATATCTGCGTATCGTCCGCATTGCAGTGAAAATCTACCCCATGTGCCCGAATAATATCACCAAGGGGTAGCATATATAATGAATTTCATTACTGAGTAACTGGATGATACTTCATTTAATTTAACAAACTGCTTCCTATTGTATAAGTATGATCTGAACTTATCTGATATCAAGACTTTTAAAGGCAGGCCTAGTTTTTGCAAGATGGAATTAAGAACTTATGGACAGCGCTATGTAGGCTATGTGCGAGTAACTTGGCTTTTTTACGTCGTAGACATTTTTGATCTGATATCACTTATTTTTTATAGCTAACTAATGATGAATAATGCATGAAGATAAACACGGAGAGAGACATGCATTCCAAAGAAATGCATGCAGACATTCGCTTAACCATAACGCCCTCTATTGACAAGAATGAGAACAGTTATCCTATTACAGACAGCACACAATTACATTAAAAGAGTTTGTAGATGAGCAGTATTCAATGTGTAATGAAATACAATGAACAGCACCACCTGAGCTATGGATCATGAAGAAGCATGTAAATTAATGAACCAAGTCTACATGGAAACATACATGCACAATGGGCTAGACGCAAACACATTCTAGCTGAAAGACATACAGCCTAAATAGCTAGTACAGCCTAAATAGTTTGCATCAGTAAAATATGGAAATACAGTTTTAAAATAGGGCTATTAGTATTCTATGAAATACATTTAACGTTAGGCTATTCAACACTGGATTGCCGGATGCGTAACTCCAATCTTCCATGTGTGGGCTACGAGCTAGCGAGCGAGCTAGTGAGTTCATAAGCACAGCAGTTAGGCTATTCAACACTGGATTGCCGGAAGCGTAACTCCAACCTTCCATGTGTGGGCTACGAGCTAGCGATTAGCAGGATTAGAGTTTTTTTTTCCGGTAGTGTAGAACATTACCGGCGGGAAATGTTTTGGTACCGGACAGCTAGGTTTAGTTTTCTGTAGTGCAATGAATGTAGGCTATAATGCATGTTCATTCGCTTCGTAGTAGCCGAGCTTGTTTCTGCTTTCTGACGAGAAGCAGGAAGTAACGTTGGCAAACAAGCTTAATTGGATATTTCCCAGGAATCTTAGCCAGAAAGAAAACAGTAGATACTACTAAGAAAGTACATACCAGAGATTATTCTTCTTCTTCTTCTTCTTCTTCTTCTTCTTATTATTATTATTATTATAATTAAAAGTGTTTGTAGTAAGCTACACACGTTTGTAGTAAGCTTTTGTCAGCAGCCATACCACTATGCAATCTGCGCCTGCTGAATGGCTGAAGCTAAGCAGGTTGTGGGCTTGGTTAGTACTTGGATGGGAGACCTCTGGGGAAAGCTAAGTTGCTGCTGGAAGTGGTGTTGGTGGGCCAGTAGGGGGCAGTCTTCCCTCTGGTCAAATAAACCTCAATGCCCCAGTGCAGTGATGGGGACACTGTGCTGTAGGAGATGCCGTCTTTCGGATGAGACGTTAAACCGAGGTCCTGACTCACTGTGGTCATTAAAGATCCCATGACACTTATCGTAAAGAGTAGGGGTTTCCCCGGTGTCCTGGCTAAACTCCCAACCCAGGCTCATTCAATCTGCCACCTAATCATCCCCCAGTTTAATTGGCTAAAAAAATTATTCTCTCCCTCTCCACCTCAGCTGAAGTGTGGTGAGCATACTGGCGCAAAATGGCTGCCGTTGCATCACCCAGGTGGGTGCTACACATTGGTGGTTGTAGAGGCGAGTTTCCCCCCTCATCATTGTAAAGCGCTTTGAGTATCTAGAAAGGCGCTATATAAATGCCATGCATTATTATTATTATTATTATTACATTATCAGCAGAGTAGCGTAGACGAGCCACATTCGGAGGCTATCTATTTATTTATAAGTGACTAACCATGAATCAGATATGTTTGGGGAATTGGTGGTTTATAAATCCGATCGCTTAAAGGCTTGCAGCTTAAAAGAGGCTATCCTCAATTCTTAATGTAGGCTATTATCATAAATTCTTAATTTTCCTAGTAGTTAATTTTATGGTGACCTTGTGTTATGTGTGAAAAGGATAAAGTGAACAGAGCTGAAGTGAAGGAATTAATGAATAAAGAAATGTTGGCCGAGGCAAGGGGTTTCCACAGTCAGTCAGTCATGACCGTAAGAGCAGAGCGTAAACACCCTCCCCAAACCAGACAAAAGCGAGCGTCCGGTTTGGGGAGGGTGTGATAAAGTACAAGTGAAATACAAGTGAAACATTGAACAGTTAATATTGTAAACCTCTTTTGCCTTTGCAATAAAAATACGTTAATGTGTCAATGTGAAAATAATAACAGTCTAAGAAATGAAAAGTACTTAACAGTTGCACATTGTTTTTGTGGAAAATACACATGTGCCCTGCTGGGCTCGAACCCACAATACACTGTGTGAGAGACTGCAGCTTTAACCACTAAGCCACAGTAGCTTCTTGGAAAGCATGAAGCCATTAGCTATATTAACATTAAAAAACATTAGGATGAAGCGTTTTTATTGGACGATAAGCTTGATGAGCAGGTATACGGATCATACCCTCAAATAATAATTCTCCCCATTGGATAACATCGCGACAGAGGCAGGCAGTTTGGCTGGAAAATGAAGGAAGAAGAAGAAGCGGAAGAGGAAGGAGAAAAACGGCAAAATAACCCAAGTTTGGGGCTTTATTGTGTGGATGTGTGAAGTTGTATCTGAATGCTGTGTGGTTACATGAGGTCAGAACATACAGAAGTTAATGTTTTTAAGGGCTGAGAGTCTATAATAATAATACCTTGCATTTATATAGCGCCTTTCTCTATACTCAAAGCGCTTACATTGATGAGGGGGAAACTCGCCTCTACCACCACCAATGTATAGCACCCACCTGGGTGATGCAGCGGCAGCCATTTTGCGCCAGAATGATTATTAGCCAATTAAACTGGGGGATGATTAGGTGGCAGATTGAAAGAGCCAGGTTGGAAATTTAGCCAGGACACCGGGGAAACCCCTACTCTTTGCGATATGTGTCATGGGATCTTTAATGACCACAGTGATTCAGGACCTCGGTTTAACCTCTTAATACCAAACGCCCCCTAGCGGTAACGCGGGGCGTGACGGAATTTATTAAAATTTATATTTCATTAATTTAATAATATATAATAAACTGCTCACCTCAATATTTTGATTAAATATCCTTAAGATATATCCATTCCTTCTGGGAAAGTGGTTTTTAAGCCCAAAACGTCGAGATAAAACTTTGTAAATAACGTTGGAAACTCTGACCTAATTCTCAAACATGTATTGCAGCTTGATGTCACACCATAAACAATGTGCTGGTAAACTGTTCTGCTTAATTGTATTTAACAAAACTTTGGTTTAAAAAATCATTATACCTTTAGGCTTCAAGAAAAAATACTGATTTTTTTCCAATTTTAAACCGACTTGTGCTTTTTTGCACTTGATTACGACTTGTTCGGCTGTGTTCACTTTGGCGTTGTGAAACTCAGCCAGTTTCTGGAGTACCAATCCCCTGGCTTAGTATATGTTAGCCAGAGTGGTTTTGAACTTGTTTGCAGAGAATTATGCAAAACCGTCGTCAATTGGGTGTATTTCTTTGACTGATAGCACAATAGGCCTATCTGAAGTGGGATAAACTGTCTTCGACCTGCCTCCACTCCGAGTATTATTTGCTTTCCATTGGGTTTTAAAACTGTCTGTCAAATATTCCAGCCAATAGCCAAGACTCTTATCTTTCATAGAGCCCTCCTTCAACACATTGCCCTCGTAAAACAAGGAGATAACAGCTCTGCGTATAAGGAAGTGTCACCCGTGCGTAATTATCGAACCAAGATGGCGCAGTGTTTTTACCTTGTACCGTAGCTCGCTACATTCCGTTTAGCAAAGCACAATTCATAAGGTAACTGCGCTGTTTATATTTTTACTTTACAGTCTCTTTCATACAGTTTTTGGTTAGTTATGTCTAGGTTATTCAGGAGTTTCTCCGTGCAGCAGAAATATGGTTTTGCGGTCTCAGTGACGCAGAGTGATATAAGGTAACAGATTATTTTGCCGGTATACCAGTGCGAATTCACTGTTATGTAAAAAACGAATCCCTCTGAATTAAATGAATATAGCTAACATACTATATTGTAACAATGGCAAGCTAGCCAGCAAAATTACACATAGTAGCTAGCTATCTATTTGTGTCTGAGACAAGTAAGTGCAGCCCTGTGTAAGAGGAATTATCAAACCGAGATGGCGCAGTGTTTTTACCTTGTAGCGTAGCTCGCTACATTCTGTTTAGCAAAGCACAATTCATAAGGTAAATGCGCTGTTTATATTTTTACTTTACAGTTTCTTTCATACAGTTTTTGGTTAGTTATGTCTAGGTTATTCAGGAGTTTCTATGTGCAGCAGAAATATGGTTTTGCGGTCTCAGTGACGCAGAGTGATATAAGGTAACAGATTATTTTTCCGGTATACCAGTGTGAATTCACTGTTATGTAAAAAACGAATCCCTCTGAATTAAATGAATATAGCTAACATTACTATATTGTAACAATGACCAAAAACACATCTAAATTAACTTTTATTGTCAATTATCAGATTTTATTGTAAAACTTAAAAAATAAATGATATTGAGACTTTTCTGGAACCTGGGCCATTTTGCACAATTTGGCACAATTTGTGCCAACTTTGGTAACCGAAATGGTTCACCTGAAAAAAAGCTCTGTAGATTTTGAATGATTTGAGATATTGACACCATATCTTTAGCAGAGATAGGCAGCATATTGAGGAATCACAAAGAGGAGTTATTTCCTCCATAGCTATTGTAGCTCATCAGGTAAAAAATCTGAAATTTGAATTTAGGTACCCGTTTTTTGTTTTTTCACAATTTCTGTACATAAATTGTTGTAGTTAAGTAGCAAGAAGGGTATGTATATGAATTATGACTACTTAGTCATAATAGTGCAGTTCTCTGTTTTAATAAAAGCTATGAACCATATTTGTAGCCTTTACAGTTTTTGAGATAAACAGCTTTGTTGGTCACTAGTGAAAACGGGCGAAAATTGGTATATTTTGCCCTTGGTAGGAAGAGGTTAACGTCTCATCCGAAAGACGGCATCTCCCACAGCACAGTGTCCCCATCACTGCACTGGGGCATTGGGATTTATTTGACCAGAGGGAAGATTGCCCCCTACTGGTCCACCAACACCACTTCTGGCAGCAACTTAGATTTCCCAGGTGGTCTCCCATCCAAGTACTAACCAAGCCCACACCTGCTTAGCTTCAGCAATGGTCATTGTGGTTACTTCTGTAGGAAACCCTGAAAAGTGCCAAACTCTCGGTGCTGTATAGGTATGGGGCATGCCCCACCAAGCCGTAACTTGGCGGATGGCATACCTGCCATCCCAATATTTTATGGGTTCTGCACTGTGATGTCATAATGGGCTCCTGTGGCATACATGCTGTGTCACTGTGGCTCAGTTCTACCTGGACAGGTAGGGAATTATTTGGACATTCCTCATTACAGTCATGCCAATGGTATTACAGTGAGTTCTGAAACCAGTGCTCTCTGGCAGATCCCTTTTTTTTTAACCATAGGAAACTAAAACAAGCAGTGGAAACCATTTCTGTGTTTAATCAAATGAGTTCTGTGAATGGCATTCCACGGAAAGAGTGCATCTCATGCCCGTAGGGCAATACATTTCCCATAATCCTCCAAACCCCTGTATGTATGTGTGACAGTAAGTACAAAAATATGAATATGAGGCTATTAAACCTTTTAAGCTTTTAGCCACTGCTGTTGCCCTAGCAGTGAAGCTATGCCAACAAAAAGCAGAGATGCAGAGCCTGCTGGGATATGCAGCCCTGGTCCTGGAGAGCTGCAAAGCCTGCTGGGATATGCAGCCTGGTCCTGGGTCTGCTGGTTTTCATTGATACTTAGCATTTAGTCCTTCAGCCTAAAGTAAATAATGACCCAGTTATCTGACCTTACCTGCTTTCTTTGGTCAGAATTGGTAGCTGGTTTAAAGGTGAGAGAGTGTGGCACTCTGGAAACAGGGTGGAGGACCATTAGGAGTCGCTTCAGTTTTGAATGTCCACCTACGTCATCTCGCCGTCTGAAATGCACACCGGCGCGGTTGTTTGTGTTTGGTTTTCCCCTGCTCAGCCACGGGTAATTAGGCTTTAATTGAATGGCGTTTGGATTCATTTTGTTGTCGGTATTGACGTGTGAAGATCCTATCGGTCTTTTCATTACCGCCTCCTCCGCTTTGGCAGCTGGCGAATCACGTGCCATCCCCCCCACCCCGCTACCCCCCTACCCCCCCTACCCCCCTACCCCCCTACCCCCCTACCCCCACCCCCCTAGCAAAAAAAAAAGCAATCAGCAATTATACCAGTTGGATTCCAGGCTGCTGGGTGCTGAAGTGTTGGTTTGGGGGTGTTGAGGTTGGGGGGGACGGGGACACGGCGACGGGGGGGGGGGGGGGGGTGTCAGAAAAATGTGGGTGAAATAAGTTATCCCCTCCTTTCATTAATAGCACACCCCCCCACCCCACTCCCCCGGCTTTAATTAATTGTGGCCACCACCAGCCGAGCCGAGCCGAGCGATTTATATGTGCTCTTATACTGCTGGCAATTAGGGGGAGGCCACATCCGTGTGCGCTCACCATTAACAACAATTTAGTTAATTAGTTAGCAGTGATTTGTATACTGAGGGCTAATTCCTTAAGTGGCTGTCAGACAGAGGCACTGTGACTTTTCTCTAAAACATCCCCCTCTGTCCAGGCCTTTTGCATGTATGGTGTCATGTTTGTTGTGTTGTGTTGCGGTGCTTCCTTCATGCGTGTGTGTGTGTGTGTGTGTGTGTGTGTGTGTGTGTGTGTGTGTGTGTGTGTGTGTGTGTGTGTGTGTGTGTGTGTGTGTGTGTGTGTGTGTGTGTGTGTGTGTGTGTGTGAAAGAGAGAGAGAGAGAGTCACACACGCATCTGTTTGAGTCATTTGTGTAGGCTGCTTTTCAAAACATAAAAACAACAACGAAAAAAACATTTTCTAGGATCACATCATTAATGAGCGTTGATTTAAGGCCCTCGAGTGTTGGGACGGACACAGAACTCACCTTTAGCAGCACAAATACAGAGAGAGAGAGAGAGAGGAGAGAGAGAGAGAGAGAGAGAGAGAGAGAGATGTTTTATGCAATTAATAGAGCAGAGGTGTAAAATCCAGGTTCAGAAAGCAAAAGGCCTCCCCAGTATTTTGTTCCAATCACCTGGATTTGATAATTAGCACAATTCTTCGGCCAGGAGGTAGAACTAATTAGTGAAATCAGTTGGCCGAGTTTGTGGGTGGAAGAAAAACATGGCAGGACTTTTACTTTCTGACACCTAGACTTTCCACCTCTGGAATAGAGTGTTCATCAATGCATTGTGGTTGTGCAAAAGTGCAAAGTTTGCATCACAGCCATGTGTGTGTGTGTGTGTGTGTGTGCGCAACTCTCATTGTCTCCCTATAGGACACAATTGCCTTTTCTATAACGCCATTTGTTTCGTATAGATTCATTAACAGCCATAGCCAGTTATAACATCCCATACAGGTCATATTAAAGGTCTATGAACACTTATGAGTAATTCTAATTAAAGTTATGTAACTGCATGTTGCATCGATCAACTATTACAAAATTATAACAACCTATTGTATATGTCACACCACACTGGTGAGTGTGTCCAAATCACTACGCACATTATAGCAGGATTATGTCACATGACGTTTCCTTATGTCATATTTCCCACCTGGTTTTAAATAATAAGAAGCGATTAGATATTTGTGGTGGTGATGATGATGATGATGGTAGTTATGATGATGATAATTATGACACTGATGATTGATCATAAAGCTGCAATGTGCTTACACGGAGTGTAATTTTAAAGCAATTATGTCACAGGTAACCTTTTCAATCCAATTTGCTCCCAGAGAAGGTGTCAGCAGCAGCGTATCAGAACTTTAATCAGCGTTAATCAATCACAAGGACCCGGGTAAAATGGGTGGGCGGGGCAGGGCTCACTAATAGCCAGGAAAAGGTGTGATTTTCCCTCTTCTCTGTGCTCCGGCTGTTGCAGTGTAATTGTGCGGAGGCTTATAAAAGATTATCTGCTCCGATTACAAACACAAGAGTTAGAGGATGATTTTGTCACTGCCTACACTCATGTATGCAGACACACACACGCACACACACACACACGCACGCACACACACATACACACACACACATGCACACACCCATACACACTCACACATGCACACACTCACACACACGCATACATGCACACACGTATGCATATGGAGACCCATACGTCTCATAATGTGTGCGCAACTATCGACTGAACGTGAACACCTGCTTTGATGCCTGTGCAGAAAAGCAACGCCTGACCTGTCATGTAATTTCCCCATTGACTTATAACGGTCACGCGTGCACGCGCACGTTCACGCGTAATGACTGTTGCGCACCACGTAATCACATGACACGGAGTGACTACGTGTAACATGCATGCATTTTTCGCAAACGCACGCATAAACGCACGCATTAAGATAATAGAACATTTTTGTCACACGTTCACGCGCACCCCGCACTATGACGTGCGCAAACTACATCACGCGTGACAAGATGATGCGTACTGCACTCAAAGCGTGTACACGTTCGTCTGTCACTGTTAGAGAAATTTTGTTATCTGTTCACACACACACCCGTTCGCATTTTTGATGCTACGCAACCGGAAGTTTTATGGAGACCCATACGTCTCATAATGCGCAGCATCCGCGTACATGAACGCCTCGCATAGTTAGGTTTTTTTTAACGTCAGTTAATGTTATGGAGGGGCTTAATAGGGCGAAGAACTATATATGGCAACTTCCGTGATGTTATGGAAAATAGTTAGTAGGTACAGTAACTACTCCCACCTTACATTCCTCAGGGAAATGTGTAAATATTAGATCTATTCAGCAGGTGTCATAACGTCATACATTTATATTGACATCTGATTAGCTAATGCACGCGTACCAAAATTTACCAAGTTAATCACGCAGGCACACACACGTTGCTGCGCATGTGTTCGTTATTTTTGACATTGATGGGTCTCCATAGTATGCGCATGTACACACGCGCGCACACACACACACACACACACACACACACGGACACACATATGAATGTACCTCATGCCCATATACACACACACACATACCACATGCCCACACACACACACACACACACACACACACACACTTCTCTGGTTTTGACACAGGGCACAGCTTTCCAGCTGTTTCAACCACAGTGGCGCTAAAATTAGCCGATTATCCAATTGAGGAGAGGCAGGCTGGATAGCGGTAATTAGCGGCTGATTGGCAGTAGGGCTGCAATTAACAGCTTTGAGCTCTTTCAGTGGAAAAAAAGGAAAAGAGCAAAAACACACACAGTGGTTTCTTTACACATCCCCGCAGTGGACCTGCTGCCCAGAGCGGCTGCTGTTTAATTGCACAGCGACCCTCCCTCTCGCCTGGCTCCGTCTCTCAGCTAATGAAGGACTGCGGTACGGTCAGGCCACAGGGACGTGGTGACATCACACGTGCGGGAGCTTGGCAGCGTGCTGATAGGTCCTCCTGGAGATACCACAACTATCCCAGCATGCTTGTGGCTACCTAACCGCCAGCATGCGACCACAAGCTCCTGTAGCAACATGTCCGCCTACTACTACTGCTACTACTACTGCTGCTATCACTGCTACTACTACTACTACAACTGCTACTACTGCTGCTACCACTGCTACTACTACTACTACAACTGCTACTACTGCTGCTATCACTGCTACTACTACTACTACAACTGCTACTGCTGCTGCTACCACTGCTACTACTACTACTACAACTGCTACTACTACAGTACTACTATTTATCCTATTACTATTACCATCAATACTACTGAATGAATGAATGAATGAATGATCTTTATTGTCATTATACTCAGGGTACAAAATTAAATTTCGGTGGCTTCTCTCAATTGACAACAATAAATAGATAAATAAATAAATAAATAAATAAAATTAAATAAAATAAATACTGGCAAATATAAAAATACATTGATTAAAAAGAGGTAGCTGCAGTACATATTCATTATTCATATAAAATCACAGCATAACATTCGATATAATAATAAAAGTGCTTCTCTGCAATAAAGTGCATTCTCCGCCTGGTGGAGGTAGGTGCTGTGTGTGTGTGTGTGTGTGTGTGTGTGTGTGTGTGTGTGTGTGTGTGTGCGTGTGCGTGTGCGTGTGCGTTCGTGCGTGCGTGCGTGCGTGCGTGCGTGTGTGTGTGAGTTTCACAGTCCTTGTGGTCAGTTCAGTTGTTGGGCAGGGAGGGGTGTGATGGAGGCCACAGCTCTGGGAAAGAAACTGTTCCTCAGTCTGTTGGGCAGGGATCTAATTGCCCTGAAGCGCCTGCCAGACTGAACCCAGCCTCCTACTATTACTACTACTGCTGCTGCTGCTACTTTAATTGCAAGTATGGGAAGTGCAATAGTGTGGTGATCATGTTCTTTACTGCAAACCCGTATTACTGGCCAAAACCAGTTTTAGCAGTGGACTGGCTCAGTTTGGGGCAGTTTAAGTGCGCCCCCTACAGCCCGGAAAAGGAGATAGAGCCGGACGGAGGCTGGGTTCAGGGTCCGTACAGAGGGCTGATCGATATTCCTACGGATGGCTTGATAAATGAACCATCATTACCGGTGTTTGTTTTAAAACTGAAGACAAGCCTTTTGAGCACAGCTCTTTATGAGGATAATAAAGTATTAACTGTGCTCTCGTAAAGCGGAGGGACGAGCCCATCTCTACCACTCACACGCGTACCGCCAAGCCGCTGCATTCGCCCCTCTCAAACCTCATAAACCGCCCCTCCCTACGCCTCCACCCATCTCGCCGCCGGCCTCATACTGCACAGAGAGACTCTTTCAGGAGTATCCACAGAGCGCTGTCAGCTCTCTTGTGCACACTGATATTCCTCTCTGACCCCACAGGGTTACAGCAGGACAGATATCTACCCAGATAAATATGGGGAAAAAACTATAAAAACCCTATGAAACCCTTTACATACAAACATCTACAATGTGCCGTTCTGATGCGGATGAGGACTGAGATTGGGTCGTATTGCCTGGCTGGACACTGCTACTGCTACTGCTAATGCTACTGCTACTGCTCGCATGAATAAAACCGCTTTATCAGTATCGCAGATAAAAAATCCTGCTGTATTCATAGATTACAATATAATGTGACCTCTGGCAAACAGCTGGAGAGAGAGAGAGAGAGAGAGAGAGAGAGAGAAATAATGAGAGAGAAAAATTGCAGCTAAAAAGCATAAATAATTTGCTCAATGGAAACATATCAACAAAGCAACATGAATAATAATAAACACAACAACAGAAGAAACCAAACGTCATGTTAAGAACCACCTTGAAAAGACAGAGAGAGAGAGAGGGAGGGAGAGAGAGAAAGAGAGTCAGGAAGAGAGGGAGAGAGAGGGGGGGGGAACAGGCTCTTGTGTGTTCTGTAGATCAGTAGTAGTGCAGTAGTTAGAGCAGGGTATTGCCGGGATTGCTGCTGCCATATGTGTTGAGCCGGCTCAGAGGGAATAATCCCATTGGGAGTAATATCAGGGCTTGGCAGTGGCAGAATGAGCCAGGATCAGGATCAAGGTCATTCTGCTGTTTCCTATTAGGGGTTAGTGTTCCCCAAGCTTCCCAAATCCCATTTCCCATCTAAAGATCCACCCCAAACAAGCAACCAAAGACGCTAATCTCCCGCGCCGTGCTCCGGGCGAGCCCTCCGTTCCGCTAATGGAGTGCTTATTAGGTGCGCGGGTTGGGGGTTTCGAGCCCTCTCTGCTTCACTTTGGGATGAGGAGCTCAGTCGCTCCGCGTCTCTCTGCATCTCTTCGCTTCCAAATCCAAATCCAAATATGTTTGACTGATACAGCTGTTTGAGGGATACAAAAGCAGTAAACAAATATGAATCAATAAATTATCTATTACATTTTTTTTTAAATTATAGCATATAATATACAGGTGACATTCCCTGACGTCCTCCCCCCTCCCCCCTCCCCCTTTTTCCCACCTCCCACTCCCTCCCTCCACCTTCTCTGCTTCTGCACAGAGAAAATCTCTGGGAATGTTCTGGGAATGCTGCTGGGGTTTCAGGATCAGATTGGGAACATTTGTCAGACCGGAATCACATGTGAAGCACAGGCCTGGATGTGAGTTCTACGGAAAACAGTCTAATGTGACGGTGGCAAATAAATAAGTGAAAAACAACATGCAATGAAGGCTTTAAGAGCAGAAGAGTTGTGTTTGTGCCTCTGTTTGTCCTCATTCAGAACAAAAATGATAACATTAAAAATGAAAAGAAAAATGGCTTAGTTTAATCCCGGCGGGACCCAGGATCATGTGCTAAGATCCCAGAGGAGGGGGGGGGGGGGGCTTTTGGAGAACGGGGCGCCCCTCGGATCAACGGGTTGCCGAAAGTTGGACTGAAGCACCTCTCCTTCACGTGAGGCCAAGCACATGCAGTCCAGATGGGCCCCAGCCCGAATCTCACAGACCCCCCCCACCCACCCCCCCCCCCCTCTCAGTCACCCCGCACCCCTCACCCCCGACTGTCTCATGCAAGATCTCTGAAAAAGTAAAATCCATATCCTCTTTTTAAAAATTTCTCAGCAGAGACATTTGGTTATAACTTCTTCGTGCGGTTCATTAGGGTATACGGGTTTATGTTCTTTACCTTTAAACTGTAGCACATCTCTGGCTTTATGGAAATTAATCATAATGACCATCCTTAATTTTTTTGGCAGACACCCTTATCCATGTGGATTATTATTGCATTACAATTTTTTTGTTTTATTCACTTGTACATTTCAAACTTGAAAATTTCTGCAAACCATTTCAACTGCTTAACCAAGCATTTTTATATCAGGGCGTCAATTAGCCAGTTAGCCCCATAAAGAAATACCATTTTGGGGCTGTCATGAACTGCACTGTTGAATA
>CM056379.1:4850227-4857727 GCA_029718625.1 Synaphobranchus kaupii
GCGTGTGCGTGTAAGTGTGTGTTGAGTGTGTGTGAGCGTGTATGCGTGTATTGCGTGTGTGTATTTCAGGGCTCAGTGTTAATGACTGGCCCCAGGCAACAGGGCAATGCTGAGGTGCCACGCCCACATTCACTCTACACTACCAGAGAAAGGTCACTACAGTTCACTCTACACTTGAACTTTCACCTCATTCCTTCCCACAAAAGCACTGTGCAGAAATCCCCAAAAACAACCTCACAACACTCGCTAACTTCCCCCAAACAACCCTAACTAATCCTACCACCACTCGCCACCCTGCCAAAAAGCTAACCCTAAGACACACACACACACACACACACAGTTTACAGAATGCTACTCACCCTCTTATTTGTGATCCGTGCTTAATTAACTTTAATGAGATTCTCGTTCCTTTGATGTCATGCAATAAAACATAGCATGCCCTCCCACACAAATTCACACAAATGCAAGTGCCTTCCACGCACGCACGCAAACACACATACACACATACACACTCAAACATAACCCTACTTCATCACAATGTTTGCTTCCTCAACCGGATGGTAAAGTTCAAAGCCACCCCGACAGACAGCAGGTAATGCGCTCTCCCAGGTGTAGGTACTAAAGCACTCTCACACGGCACTGTGGCAGTCCAGCCCATAAATCAGGCTCAGTCGGCCCTCTACGCTTGGTTCCCCACCACTTTTGACTTGGCTGTTGCCGTAGCGATGGATGACAGGCGGGTCGGAGCCACGCCTCCCCTGGTAAACTCTGGGGGACATTTGGGGTGGCATCCTCTCATCGGGGCGACCTCATGTGCAGCTTGTGCAGGCAGACACTGAACTGGGCCTATCAGAACACTGCTTCTGCCATGGCGCTGACCACTCAACAGACACTGCGCTGCACCAGCCAACTGTATGTGCATCAGAACCCAGGGCAGCCAATCAGAGCCTAGCTTGCACAGGACCAGCCAATCAGAACCCGGCATATTCACTTGACCAGAGCAGCAGGTGGGGCTGAGCAGAAATCTTGAGCAGAAAAAGTTGAGCAGAAATCTTAAGCAGCCCAGGAGACTCACCGGTCTCACACGCCACTTAAATCCTAAAATAAACACCCCAATTAACCTTTCAGAGGGAGACCCCCAGTTCCCAGCCCCTCCCCCACCCTTACAGGGGTCATGGGTGTGCCCCAATAAAAGCAGGCCGGGCCAGGCTGGGCCCTAAGGCACACCCCTGCACCCCTGTCCCAGTGCTGACCTGTGCACTGAGTCTCCCCCCAAATCTCCCTCTGGGAGGATCAGGAATGAACAGAGGGGGTACCAAGAAAACACAATGGAGGAGTGGTGTCTGAAATGAGCTAAAATCACACGAAAAGGTCACTGTCACACGCAGCGGGTGTGAGAACACATGGTTTGTATTAGGACAGTATGAGGGAGTGGGGGGGAGGGGGGGTCCAGTAGCAGGAAGCCTCCAATTCTCACTTCCTGTTCCTAGGAAACATGACCCCTGAACCCCATGCACCTCCTGTCAAAATCAGCGATGGAGACATAACCGAGAAGCCGCCAAAAGCATGAGACGTACTGTCTGTCTGTCAGTCAGTCTGTCAACCAACCAGTCAGTCAGTCAGTCAATCAATCAGTCAGTCAGTCAGTCAGTCTGTCAACCAGTCAGTCAGTCAGTCAGTCTGTCAACCAACCAGTCAGTCAGTCAGTCTGTCAACCAACCAGTCAGTCTGTCTGTCTGTCAACCAGTCAGTCAGTCAGTCAGTCAGTCTGTCAACCAACCAGTCAGTCAGTCAGTCAGTCAGTCTGTCAACCAACAGTCAGTCAGTCTGTCAATCAATCAATCAATCAATCAGTCAGTCAGTCAGTCAGTCAGTCAAGAAACTAACCAATCCATCAATCAAATAATCAATCAGTCAATCATTAAAGCAACTAATGAACAATTTAATCCATTACTGAACTAAAGAATTATTAATTAATTCAAGAGATAGGCCTCAACCTTGTTGGGCTGCTGGATACCCCTCTCTCTGTGAAACCCCAGAGTTCATATCTCTGTGCAGCTCTCTCCCTCTCCCCTCCAAGAAAAACATGGTACTACCGGCGCGCTGTCAGGGAGCTCTGTGTTCAAAGGAGCGGGACCCGGAGCCAGGTTTCTGCTTGCCGACCGTACTGCCTCAAAATGGCCGCTGTGCTTCACCCAGGTGGGCCCACAGACTGGGGGGGGTTCCCCTCTTTCATTGTAAAGCTCTTTGATTTATTATAGTTATTATTATTATTATTATTATTATTATTATTATTATTATTATTATTATTATTATTATTATTATTATTATTATTATTATTATTATTATTATTATTATTATTATTATTATTATTATATTATTATTATTATTATTATTATTATCCAAGAGGCAGGAGGAGTACAAGCAGGTTGGCTGTATGGTTTTGGGGTACAGCAGTATTGCTGTGTGGGACCGGCATAGTTGTGACAAAGGTTAAAGGGCCTGGCAGAAAGGTTAAGGGGCACGCCATAGTACTTTTGGGGTGTGGCATAAGGTTACGGGGCTCAGTAATTAGAGGTATAAAACTGCCATGGCTTGGGGACATTACTTAATCCTACAAAAAACGAAATGTTATTGGACAATGGGACAGTGTACCTGTATACCACAGAGATGATCAGGAATATAATAGAATAGAATACCTTTAGATAGACACGCAGCATGCAATCACAGTACAGGACAAAATTGCAGATGTGAATGTGGGGGGGTAAAGGGTTTTGGAGGGGGGGAGAGAGGGGGACTAAAGAGATGGGGTTTCACTCCGGTGCTTTCAGGAGTTGGATGGGTTTGGGGGTCTAGGGGTATTCCTGGGGGACACTGAGAGGGGTATTAAACACGTTACAGGGGACCCCAGCACACGTAACCACCGCCATCACCACACACACAAAATGGAGGAACATCACAGACTAAAGTATCAGATAAAGGAGAAAAGATTTGTACACAGGTCAGGAAAGTGAAAATCACAGCAGGTCATGTAATAAAATAACCAGGACATTTAGGCTAACTAAATAGACCTCAAATACCACACTTGTGTAATCTTGTGGCTTTAAAAACACACTTTGCTTTTCACTGACAAGCCACAGTGGTAAAAAAAAATGCAATGTCATGTTAACTCCTTCACTTCAAAGTCCATATAGCACAATAACATAGGAGGAATAATCTGAATGTGTGTGTGGTGTTTGTGTGTGTGTGTGTGTGTGTGTGTGTGTGTGTGTGTGTGTGTGTGTGTGTGTGTGTGTGTGTGTGTGTGTGTGTGTGTGTGTGTGTGTGTGTGTGTGTGTGTGTGTGTGTGTGTGTGTGTGTGTGTGTGTGTGTGTGTGTGTGAATGAGAGCTGGTTCTTGCGTGCAACTTGTAACTCAGTCCAAACATGCAGTGATTCCAGCCAGGAGACTAGCCCCACCCACAGAATTAATACAGCACAGCCACAGCCCAACGGAAACAGCCATTTATCTGCTGACCTATGAGCACAGCCCACCATCACCTGTACCTGTCATACACACACACAACAGCCAGCCCACCATCACCTGTACCTGTCATACACACACACATCCCACCATCACCTGTACCTGTCATACACACACACACACACACAGCCATGCTGTCCTATGAACCCACCATCACCTGTACCTGTCATATACACACACACACAGCCCACCATCACCTGTACCTGTCATATACACACACATCCCACCATCACCTGTACCTGTCATACACACACACATCCCACCATCACCTGTACCTGTCATACACACACACATCCCACCATCACCTGTACCTGTCATACACACACACATCCCACCATCACCTGTACCTGTCATACACACACACATCCCACCATCACCTGTACCTGTCATACACACACACATCCCACCATCACCTGTACCTGTCATACACACACACAGCCCACCATCACCTGTACCTGTCATACACACACACATCCCACCATCACCTGTACCTGTCATACACACACACACACACACACACACACAGCCATGCTGTCCTATGAACCCACCATCACCTGTACCTGTCATATACACACACACACACACACACAGCCCACCATCACCTGTACCTGTCATATACACACACACAGCCCACCATCACCTGTACCTGTCATATACACTCACACACACACACACAGCCCACCATCACCTGTACCTGTCATATACACACACACACACACACACAGCCCACCATCACCTGTACCTGTCATATACACACACACACACACACACACACACACACAGCCCACCATCACCTGTACCTGTCATATACACACACACAGCCCACCATCACCTGTACCTGTCATATACACACACACAGCCCACCATCACCTGTACCTGTCATATACACACACACAGCCCACCATCACCTGTACCTGTCATATACATACATACACACCAACACACACACACACACACACACACACACCTCTCTCTCTCTCTCTCCCTCTCTCATTTACTGTCATATTATTTCCCAAAAAATTCACTTTGCTTTACTTATACCCTCTCAATTTGATTGACAGGGCACATTGGCCTAATTATGGCCTATGTGCAGTACTGCGGAAGAGATTATGACGTTAAGTCTCTCTCTCTCCCTCCCTCCTTCTCTCTTTCTCCAGCTATTTCACCCTCTCTTTCCCTCTCTCTCTTGCGCTCTCAGTCCTCGGACTGAATCACACACATTTTGGTGTATCCACTCTTCCAGACAATGGTGTCGTTAAGTGCAGGGGTACAGTGCAGGGGTACAGTGGCGTGTTTAATAACCAGCGGGTTAAAGAGAGGGAGGAACCGCCGTGCTCAGGTTGCTGGGAAACCCCTGGCGGGAGACGCGGTAAGCGCCGGGTCTCAGGGACCGATCTGACAGATTCTCACAGGCAGGTAATCTCAGCCGCCCGTTCGCTCAAAGCGCACTTTTCCCATGCCCACGGATCCCGTTTTAAAACCCAGAAATAGCGCAACGAGGAGTGGCCCCCACTGCCAACACAACAATGGCAGAATTGTTAATTTCTTATGTACTCTCTCAGAAGTAAAGCTCCACTGGAGGTACATTTTTCTTCTTTAAGGAACAAATTTCCCAAATGCACCCTGTATGTAACCTTCTCAAGCAAAAAAGGTACAAATTAATTATGTATTGCTGGCTAGTGGTACAGTTGTATGTACCTATAGGGAACCACTCCAGTGAGAAGCATTTGTCAGACACCCCAGCATGAGGACCACAATGCACTGCCTAACACACATAGGTGCACTGTGGGTAATGTAGCTCATATCAAGACAGTGGCACTCAAAATAGGTGTGTTCAACAAAGCTTCCCTGACAAGTCAATGTTGACATGGAAAAATAATTCAAAATAATGAGCCAGTCTGGAAAAGCTAAATACAGACTCCAGGAATATAACAAACTCCACATTGAGGAAAATTAGGTTTGTGTACTTATCTAATGCAAAAAATAAATTTAGGAAACAAGGCCAACATTCCCCATTAGTGAAACCCAGTTGGAAGTAGGCCTGTTGTGATAGTCACTGGCATTTAGGTTTTGAAATACCGTGTTTTAACAATGCTGGAAACTACATTAGTTAAGCATGGTAATTCTCAGTTTGACGTACTAAGTGTTTATGAATAACCGTCATGAGTGTAGTAATAAGCTGGGTCTGCCCTCGATATAGCCCAGAGGTTCCTTTTCAGCACCAAAAATGATAATACATTTGTAAACAATTACAGTTCAGTTTTATAATATTTAAAAATAATGAGCTTTTAAATGGGTTTGGGAAAATCGGTGCTTCTGTTGGAGAAGCAGAGTGAACCATGCCGACCTTGGGTAATGAATCTCAGAGGAGCAGCGCATAACGGCAGGCTGCTGTAATTTTCCGCTCAGATTTGTGTCAGAAAACCCGTCTGTTTCAATGTGTTTGTGCCACTGTGGGACCATTAAGAAAAACACACATTTACACACACAACAAACACACACACACACACACACACACACACACACTTACATACATGCACACACACAAACTCACATCCTCATACAAACATACATACATACACACAAACTCACATCATCATACATGCACACACACAAACTCACACCCTCATACATACATACATACATACACAACACGCACAAACTCACACCGTCTTACATGCACACACACACACGCTCATACATACATACATACATACACACACACACACACACACACACACGCCCACGCGCACACACACACAAACAGAAACTGACACCACTGTACATACTGTACATACATACACACACACACACACACAAACTCATATATACATACACAACACACACAAACTCACACCATCATACATGCACACACACAAACTCACACCCTCATACATACATACACAACACGCACAAACTCCGTCTTACATGCACACACACACACGCTCATACATACATACATGCACACACACACACACACACACACACTCATACATACATACATAACACACACAAACTCACACCGTCTTACATGCACACACACACACACACACACACACACACACACACACACACAGATAAGTGATGCACATACCCAAGAAACCAAACTAATGATGTCCCAGTGTTTATGAGTCTCTTGGCTTCTGTATGGAATAGACAGGGAGGGGAGACTGGATCTGGTCTACATGAGTAATCCATTTAAACTCTGGAGATCAGTAACTGGGCTGGGAGGGGGGTTTAGACCGTAAACAAGTTGCATTGTCCCCCATTAAATGCAAATTTAGGGAAATTAGGGAGCGCTTTCGCCCCGAACGATATCTTTTCTGTATTGTGTACACCGTGAAGGAGTCGCTGATGCCGTGGATACCCTTAACTGTAGCCCAGCGGGATAACGGCCTTTATTGCTGCGTGGGGAATGTTTTACAGGGAGTTTGATATTACTGGTGAGTGGGACTCAAGCAAAGGCCTCAGCGGTCTGATTGTGTGATATGAGGCTCCACTCCGGGCGTGAATTTGCTCCAGGGGGCGGTTGGTGAACGCTGACGTCATTAAAAACCTCGGGCCCCTAGGGTGGGAGCCAATAGGCTGGCAGGCAGAAACCCCCTGGGCAACCAGCCAATCCGCAGTCACCCACAGAGAGAGAGAGAGAGAGATACTTGACTTTTAAAACCCTGTTTATTTTCTAATCGGTTCAAGCCATAATTCCCGTAACTTCCACAACCTTACCCACACCTGAAAATAACCAATAATAAACCAGGACACAGCTAAGCAAAAAACAGATCTACATTCTCAATGTTTCCAATAACCAACTTTACTTTATCTATTAAGTGTTTTTGCATACACCACTTATTATTAAGTCTGTAGATCAGTAAATAGACTACAGTATGTAAATTATCTGAGATAGAGAAGGGGTAAGAGAAAAAGAGAGAGGCAACCCCCCCCCCCCCCCCCAAACTGGACCCTACACTCTCAGAAAAA
>CM056379.1:4860227-4899191 GCA_029718625.1 Synaphobranchus kaupii
TCATAACTTTTGAACCGATTGTCGGAGAAAGACGCGACTTGCAGTCTATTTTTCCACATGCAGATTGCGACCCGACTCAACCAGACGAGACCCACCTTAAACCATCCATATCTACTGCATATCTGCCCTTAAAGTGATCCATCCATATCTACTGCATATCTGCCCTTAAAGTGATCCATCCATATCTACTGCATATCTGCCCTTAAAGTGATCCATCCATATCTACTGCATATCTGCCCTTAAAGTGATCCATCCATATCTACTGCATATCTGCCCTTAAAGTGATCCATCCATATCTACTGCATATCTGCCCTTAAAGTGATCCATCCATATCTACTGCATATCTGGCAGCAGAGTGATGGTTTGAGGCTCGTTTGATACCTCAGACCCTTGGCGATTTACAGCCATTTAGCCAACCATGTATTCCATACTGTACCAGCATAATGTACAGCTGAATCTAGTCCCACCCCCCAATTCCCATAGAGATCCATTCAAATGCAGAGACGTTATAGTATCGCTTGTAAGAGTACCAGAAAATAAGACTTCAAGAGTCTTTTGATGTTTTTGGGTCACAGACATCAGGAAGTAATGGCAAGCATAGGATATGCCACCAAATATTAAATATGATAACTTTAAGTTTATGTTCATTTGTCCAATTACTTTTCGTCCCGTAAAAATGGAGGGGGGGGGGCTGTGTATAAAAAGCACAATTGCTACACGGTTCACCCGATATGGATGTAAAAATTAAAGCTGAAACTTTAACCTCATAGTCACTGTTCAAATCCAAACCGAACCGTACACTGTATGAAATGGCAGTTGGTGCTGGAGAAACCGTACACTGTATGAAATGGCAGTTGGTGCTGGAGAAACTGAACCGTACACTGTATGAAATGGCAGTTGGTGCTGGACAAATTGAACCGTACACTGTATGAAATGGCAGTTGGTGCTGGAGAAACCGTACACTGTATGAAATGGCAGTTGGTGCTGGAGAAACTGAACCGTGCACTGTATGAAATGGCAGTTTGTGCTGGAGAAACTGTACACTGTATGAAATGGCAGTTGGTACTGGAGAAACTGAACCATACACTGTATGAAATGGCAGTTTGTGCCGCAAGCAGCACACACCATGGTAGCAATGGTTCTATTAGCAAGAATATATGCACTTTATAATGCAAATTCCAAATCTTGTGCATTGTGGATGATTTGCACGCAAGTAAAACTGAGTGTTTTAGTGATCCATGGCCAACTGGGTCGCTAATGGAAAATATTTGTAAAGGTTAATGAGTGGTGCAATCAGGGGGATCTGTGCAATTTTAATAAATAATAAATCCACTTTGAGAAGTCCCCAAACCTATCTTTGAAACGATTAGAAAGCTCTGAGCATTGCAAACTGGTGACGTGCCTTCAGCAATACATCAAATATATCAGTAATATATTAAATTTGCCATAACTTATAGGGCCACCTGTCCGTTACCAAAAGGAAATAATAAAGTGAATAATTAGAAGCATAATAATAATGATAATGTGATTTCTGTACATTTTACACTGCCAGATATATGCAATACAAGCCAATCTGGATATTGCATACTCCCAAAAAGAAGATCACTCCTACTTTACTGACAGCTAGCCCAAACTCCAAAAACCTGAGAAATCATATTCCTTACCTTTCATAAGTCAATAAAAATTGTTTTTAAAAAGTCAAGCAGAAACTGCTACGGGTACAGAGCGAACAGGAATATTGTTTTATGATGGAGAAAACTAAATTAAACTGAGACAAACTCAGAGAATTCAAACTTTAGAATTCAATCACAAGTCAAGCCCAAGTTTGGGTAAAAGTGCAGATGTGCATCTCTCTCTCTCTCTGAGGAGACCTGAAGACACCAGACACAAGTGGGGATTAGTCTGTGAGCAGCAGGTAGATGTGGGGATTAGTCTCTGACCAGCATGTAGACGTGGGGATTAGTCTCTGGCCAGCATATAGATGTGAGGATTAGTCATTGGCCAGCAGGTAGACGTGGCGATTAGTCCCTGACCAGCAGGTAGACGTGGGGATTAGTCTCTGATCAGCAGGTAGACGTGGGGATTAGTCTCTGACCCCCGTGTAGCCGTGGGGATTAGTCTCTGACCAGAAGGTAGACGTGGGGATTAGTCTCTGATCCGTAGGTAGACGTGGGGATTAGTCTCTGACCCTTGTGTAGCCATGGGGATTAGTCTCTGACCAGAAGGTAGACGTGGGGATTAGTCTCTGACCAGAAGGTAGACGTGGGGATTAGTCTCTGATCAGTAGGTAGACGTGGGGATTAGTCTCTGACCCTCGTGTAGCCGTGGGGATTAGTCTCTGACCAGCAGACAAACAAACCTTTAGTGGGCAGATGCGAATGTTCAGGGGCTAAATTACAGGAGACTTTGTATGAGTTTAATTTTAAAACACGGTGTGCAGCACTGAAATAAGACCAGTAACCTTCTTAAAAAATAAAACAGATACTGCTGAATGGGTAAATTATCAGGACGGAGGCGATGTTAGCTATATTTCAATCTAATGCTTTATTAAAACAGAACAATTAACAACAGAGCATAATATAACAGAATATGCCATATGTTTAAACACCTATAGCTAAAATGTTAGCAAGAATGTACGTGTACCTTGAATTGAAGGAAGTGTAGATTTTTTGACACAGAACTCATCTGTACTATTTATCCATTTACTGAAAAAGAGGAAAAGGCAGTGTGGCCAGAGTTTGAACTTAATTTTTATCTTAATTTTTTTAAAATTTTTTATTTATTAACCTGCTGATGTATAAACGCATAATTAAGATCATCTTCAGCTCTTAGAGGGAAATGCAAAGTCCTCCACACACACTCAGATTCTCTAAGAAATAAAAACAGGTGAAATATGCCTGTAAAAACATCAGCGAGTGGAGCAGGGAGGATCAGGGAATTACACAGAGCAAAGCAGCTGTATTATTATTATTATTATTATTAGCTTGTGTGTGTGTTAGTATACTTTGTTGTTTACAGAGAGCTGTGATTTGGCTTCCACAGGTCAGTTCTCTGTGGCGAGATCAGATCAAAAGCCACACAAGTAAAAAGATCAGAGCAAGTGTAAAAGTGTGTTCGTTCGTATAAAATAACCAGGACATGAGCGAACAAGCAATTACTTTTTTTTATTGAAGTTCAGGCTAAGGTGGCCTCTGTAGGTACCGACGGAGGCGCTCGGCTCCTTTGATCTTCAAAGACAGAGATGTTCTAGAATTACAGGGGCAATAATGATGTAATAATGCCAATCTATATCTATTACTCTGTGAGGTAGAAACTTCCATTTCTCTGAGCTCCTACCCATCCAGGTAGCTTCAGCGCCGTTATACATAGAGCTTCACTGCCACCCGGTGGACACCAGTAGAATTGCAGGACACCTTTAACATTCCACATTCTCACGAAGGAGGAATTAGCCACAGTGAATTAAAAATCTGCTCAGGTCTTTCTTTTTGAAGATAATTGAAAATGCCAACCTGCTTTGAACCACTTGACTGATTGGGCACTTATGAAACAAGTGTACAAATGTTCCCTTTCATAAGCTTTGGAAGAAATGTGCTGTTCTTTACAACGAGAAACCAGGACCAGAGTCTGTAGGAAGAGAGATTCTTTTGATAGAAAAAAATTATCTGCTGTGAGGATTCACAAACAGGAGAGATTCCAGCTCTTCACACAGACAAAAATCACTGTAGACAAACAAACAGCACCCTCTAGTGGTAAAAGTGCTCACCTCAGTCTGGCTTAAAACAACCTGTTTTTCACTCAGAAAATGCAATCCACAAAACGTAATCTCCTGTTATATAAATAATACATTCTATAAAAAAAAGATCAAAGATTATGAACATGAGAAGGCATGCCGAATAACCGTGGTCATATTCTGAATTATGTGTGTTACAGGAGCATTTTATATTCCTTTACACGTTTTACTTCAAGCAAATGTTTTGTAAAACATGTTTTACTTCAAAGCATGAGATTGCCGCACTGATAGAGAGATGTCGAAAGCTAGCGGGCGTGGCCGTCTTCCAGGCTGCGATGACGGGGCGTGGCCACAGGCGGGCCCCTCTCATGCAGGAGGAAATGGGAGATGGTTCCTGGGTCGTGTTTGACCAGCTTTCTGTACAGAAGGAGCACTGTTTAACTCACCTGCAGTCTCTAATTCAGGTTTCAGGTGTAGAAAGAAAGGAAAAAGAAAGAAAGAAAGAAAGAAAGAAAGAAAGAAAGAAAGAAAGAAAGAAAGAAAGAAAGAAAGAAAGAAAGAAAGACGGAGAAAAAGTGAAAGATGTAACAGTGGATGCAACAGAGTGAAAAGCTCTCTAAGCCAACAGGGGCGTCTTAGATTAGCACAAAAACACATAAACTAACGGAACTTTCCTGAAGAATATAATAAAAATAGCTTTATCAGTAAAACAGTTCCAAGAAAACACAAAAACAGTAAATAAAAAAATTTAAAAACTTAAAATACACACATAAAGTACTAATAAATAAATGAATGAAAGTAGGATAATGTGAACAGAATAGCATAGCATGAGAATAAGAGTATAAAAAGCCCAAATAAATTAAACGCTAACGTAAAAAGATGTGTTTTTAATTGACGAATTACAACTAGCTTGGGTTTCCCCACACATAGGCTTTACTTGGGCAGGCTGCCCAGGTATATTTGGAGACCTCTTTTAATGACAAAAAAGTTTTTAATTTGCGTATAAAACTAGGTACGGCCGGTGCCTCCGAGGTGGGCAGTTCCACAGTCCAGGTGCAGTAAAGGAAACGGAAGATTCACCTGCTCTTTTATAGAGAATAAGCTTTTTTAACACTGGGGGTGGGGTATTATGGGCTCAATGTACTGAGAGTGTTATTGTACATTCAATTGTACATTCATTTACAAGTGTGATTATCGCGGTTAAAGACATTATGGCAGTGCACCAACCAGTGGCTGAATCTTCAACCTTCAGGCTCACAAAAGCATTGCCCTTCAAGGCAAATTGCCTGAAGTTCCACAGAATCACCAGTAGGCGCCGCCAAAATCAAGAAATCAAGACCGTGGCTGCATTTCAAAACTTCCGGACTTTCACATTGCACAGTACAATAACACCAGGGGCTCTTTGCAAGTACACTTTCTGTTTCTCCACAGTTTGATTTGCTGGGTTGACTCTGCTAGTTGGCCAGATAGGACATTTCAGTCTGTGAAATCACATGCCAAAAGCACATTGAACTGTTTTTACTTAAATAAAAACATTTTGAAAGGGCACAATGTAGATGAAGTAGTTAGTATAGACAGTAACTAAATGCCATTCTAGAGAAAGCAGAAGATAGCGTAGTAGGATTGGCATTATACCCTTGAGCATATACCCTTGGGTACATAACCTGAATATCCAGCTGTATAAATGGATTGTACATAAAAATATAATCGCTGTAAGAGCATATGATAAATGCTAAGATGCAATGTAATAAATTGGAAGAAACAAAGTTTTCATTTAGAAAATGAGGTACTGCCAAAAAAAAAGTACAAAGACTGAATACAAAGAAAACCCACTACATGGCGACCTCTAGCGGGCATTCTGAGAACAACACAGTAAAAACTTCCAGTCAGAAGTTTTGTGGCTACCTAGCTTTGCCACAGGGGGGCAGCAGAGACCAAAAGAAGAGCGTGGTGTTTCACCAGAGTGGCATCTCTCCCTCTCTCTCTCTCTGTAGAGGCAGTCATATTTTGGCAGAAACAGGACATCACCATATTGACACAACCAGCTGAGCTTCTCGGTTCTTAACCTCGCACTGCTAGCCTTCCTCCCCACCCCCCCTTCTTCTTCCTTCTTCCTCCTCCCTCCTCCCTCCTTCCTCCTCCTCTGGAGGGCTGAGCTCTGTCGGGAGCTGTGCGAAGGTCTCAGTGTTTGCACAGGTGTGTGTTCTGGTCCAGGAAGTGGGCTCTGCACCTCACACTGCCCTCAGTCCTGCCTTTCACCTGTAGCTGTGACAAAGGAGACTTTGGGCTCCACCGCCTTCACAATAAGAAGCTTTTTTATAAAAGAAAAAATTGTAAAAGAGTTAAGAAAACAAAAAAAAGAACAAGATGGAGTGTCAAAAACTGCAAAAAATTTCAGAGAAATACGGTCCGCTCTGAACTCTTTCTGTCCCACTCAAGTTTTACAACACTGGGACCCACGGCGTCTGTTCCACACCCCAGCCAAGGGGTCTAAAGCCTCGCCTTAACACTACAAATTCATCTTATTGGCTAATACAACACCCCCGAACAGTCTCATTGGCTAATGCAACACCTCCAGCCAGTCTCATTGGCTAATGCAACACCTCCAGCCAGTCTCATTGGCTAATGCAAAACCCCCAGCCAGTCTCATTGGCTAATGCAAAACCCCCAGCCAGTCTCATTGACTAATACAACAACCCCAACTCTTCTCATTGGCTATTTGCCTGACAGGCTATGGACTCTTTATGGGAAGCATATTTGACATGCAGTGTTAACCAGAGAAACCCAAGCTGCTCAGCAATGCTACGGCTTTATCCCCAAACATGGGACTCAAACCTGCAACCTCCTGCTCCCAGAATCAGCCCGTCATTCATTATAGTGCGACCCATCGTATGTGTATGTGTTAGAGGCATCAGAGTTGCAGTTTTACCTCCAGTCCTGGAGGGCCGCAGCGTCTGCAGGATAAACTCCAGTCCTGGAGGGCCGCAGTGCCTGCAGGTTTAACTCCAGTCTTGGAGTGCCTAATCTTGCTGAAGAGCCCACACAGCTTGCTTCCCAGGTCTAAATGTTCAGCTCATTGAAAGGAAACCACAAACCCTGCAGATTCTGAGGTCCTCCAGGACTGGAATTTGAGATCCCTGGTCTAGACACAGCACCTGCCCTGAGCACCAAGGGATTTTCTCCTCCTGGGTTCAACCTAACACCATGGCACAGACCACACCAACAGAGTGTGTGTGTGTGTGTGTGTGTGTGTGTGTGTGTGTGCGTGCGTGCGTGTGTGTGTGTGTGTGTGTGTGTGTGTGTGTGTGTGTGTGTGTGTGTGTGTGTGTGTGTGTGTGTGTGTGCGTGTGTGTGTGTGTGCGTTACAGGGCAGGCAAAGCTTTCAGCTAAATCTCAGGGCTGCTGTTACCCTGTGCACAATAGCTGGGATTAGGCAGCATTACACTGTCTTGTGCAGAAGCAACTGAAACGTATCTTTAACACAAATTAAACGCCAAGGCAGTGACCTGTGTTTGACCTCCTCAGTGTGCTCTTCTTCTGTGGTTTATCAGACGAGGGTTATCTGATACCACTCATTCCCACAGCGGAGAACGCTAGCCGCTTTTCACTCAGTAAAAACAGAATAATAACCACCCACTGTACACCTCAACCCACCTCATCACAAATACAGACATACACACAAACAAATTAATGTATACAAGCATGCGTGTACAGACACACAGATACACACACACAAACCACTGCACATGCACAGACACAAACTTGTGTGTACACATGCTCACCTACAAACACACATTGCTCACTCGTATATGCACAATCCTACACTTCACCCAATAGCATATCCAGCACACTCTTCAGGTGTGTAACTGACAGACAGTGTGCTGTCTACAGGAGGTTCCTCTCATTTTTCAGTAGCCAGCTTGGGGTGTGAGTGGCAGGGGGGCAGCATTTTTACAAAATTAATTATCAAACCATAAATATATGTCTAAAAGTAGCCGGCCAAATAGTGGTGTGTAGTCAACCATTAAGCCTCCAGATTAATGTGCACGAAACAGTGTGCTGTTAGGTGTGTATCTGTGCAAGAAACAGTGTGCTGTGAGGTGTGTAGCTGTGCAAGAAACAGTGTGCTGTGAGGTGTGTAGCTGTGCAAGAAACAGTGTGCTGTGAGGTGTGTATCTGTGCAAGACACAGTGTGCTGTGAGGTGTGTAGCTGTGCACGAAACAGTCTGCTGTTAGGTGTGTATCTGTGCAGGAAGCAGTGTGCTGTGAGGTGTGTATCTTTGAAAGATACAGTGTGCTGTTAGGTGTGTATCTGTGCAAGACAGTGTGCTGTGAGGTGTGTATCTGTGAAAGATAGTGTGCTGATAGGTGTGTATCTGTGCAAGAAACAGTCTGCTGTTAGGTGTGTATCTGTGCAAGATACAGTGTGCTGTTAGGTGTGTAGCTGTGCAAGAAACAGTGTGCTGTTAGGTGCGAAGTTGTGCCAGAGACGGTGTGTTTTTCGGGACAGATCCTGGTTTCCAGACGTACACGCAGACTTCGGCCTGACGAGTGAGAAAGGAGGAGGAGAAGAGGATGAGAGAGGTGGAGAGAGGGGAAAGAGGGCAAGAAGAGAGGATGAGAGAGGTGGAGAGAGGGGAAAGAGGGCAAGAAGAGAGGATGAGAGAGGTGGAGAGAGGGGAAAGAGGGCAAGAAGAGAGGAGAAGAGAGGTGGAGAGAGGGGAAAGAGGGCAAGAAGAGAGGAGAAGAGAGGAGGAGAGAGGAGAAGAGAGGAGGAGAGAGGAGAAGAGAGGAGGCGAGAGGAGGAGAGAGGAGGATGGTGTAAAATAAGCTCTAGTCTGTTTTCCAGGCCCTGCAGACACACAGCTTGCCTTTGTCTCCGTGCAGGGCAACATATAATGGAATGTGTGTGTGTGTGTGTGTGTGTGTGTGTGTGTGTGTGTGTGTGTGTCCCGGGACTCCGGCCCAGTTTATTTGACACCTCTGGTCCTTTAGTGAAGCGCGTGTCTGACCGTCAGGACTCAGCCCGCCTGAGAGTCACTTAGAGAGGGGCAGAGGGTCCCTCTTCAGGGGTAAAAGGAAGGCTTGTTCTGAGAAGACTAATGTAGATAGGGTGGGGAGGGGGGTTTGGGGGTTCAAAAAAGGGAGGCAGTCTGGTGAACCCCAAAGGAGCATAAGGGGGCTCTGTCCTGTAATGGACAATGGAATTCCTTAAGAGGAGGGGGTGCTTTATGTCCTGTGAATGTCTCTGAATCACAGACCCCCCCCACCCACCCCCCTCCATATGAGCCAAGACCACTGCAGTAAGTCAGAGGGGTTAAACCCCAACAGATCACTGACACTGAGTATCCCGTTCATCACCATTTACCACTAACCCTTTCACTTAATAACAATAATGATAATAATGATAATGATAATGATAATGATGATAATGATAATGATAATGATAATAATAATAAATAGTAATAATAATAATAATAATGATAATAATAATAATAATGATAATAATAATAATAATAATAATAATAATAATAATAATAATAAATAGTAATAATAATAATGATAATAATAATAATAATAATAATAATAATAATAATAATAATAATAATAATAAATAGTAATAATAATAATAATAATAATAATAATAATGATAATAATAATAATAATAATAATAATAATAATAATAATAATAATAATAATAAATAGTAATAATAATAATAATAATAATGATAATAATAATAATAATAATGATAATAATAATAATAATGATAATAATAATAATAATAATAATAATAATAATAATAATAATAATAATGATAATGATAATAATAATAATAATAATAATAAATAGTAATAATAATAATAATAATAATGATAATAATAATAATAATGATAATAATAATAATAATAATAATAATAAATAGTAATAATAATAATAACACCCCAGTGTGCGGGGGTAGCAGTGTTTGGGATGTGTGGGGTAACACAGTGGCTGTGTACAAACTCAAGCCCTCCCATGACCTCAGTACACTGAAGGCCCCTGATCTTCACAAAACAGGTGTGTTTGGGGAGCTGCTCACCTGCCTGTCATCCCCACTCAGCCTAGCCAGAGGAACAGCGCCGGCCTTGTTAGGGCTACACTCACCACCCCCCCCCCCCCCTAATCTCACACACACACACACACACACAGCACTCTCTCCACTTTCTCTCACATACACATACTCTCTCTCTCTCTCTGTCCCACAGAAAGACACACACTATCTGTCTCACAGAAACTGTCTCTCTCTCGCACACAAACACACACACACACACCACTCTCCACTTTCTCTCATATACACATGCTCTCTCTCTCTCTCTCTCACACACACACACACACACACACACACACACACACACACACACAGTGCACTCTCTCCACTTTCTCTCACATACACATGCTCCCTCTCACACACACATACACACACATAAACAAACATTTGGGCATAAGGACCCAATTCTCACACATTCTCACATACAACTGCATTATCTAAGATCTGAGAGGCACAACCCATATTCAGAAGTAAAAAATGTTTTTGACGGTGAGGCATATGAACAATAACTTTTCCTGTGTCTATACACAACAGCACTATCCAATGTAAACCAGCAGGTCTAATGGCTCTTTCTCCATTCATAAAAAAAGGTGCTAATAACTGTTTAAATGAGCGTGCCACATACTTTTGAGTGACACTTTCTATAACAACGCCACGCCAAGAATTTCCACGTGTACCAGCGCCCTTACATAAACAAGATATCGTGTATTGCACATGGCACCATGACAACGAACCGCGCCAGGTTGTTTAGTTACACCTGAGCAGAGCCATTATGGGCGGCCATGAGCGCCGCTGGAATTTAATGGAGCTCACGCGCCCGAGCCGCCTGCCAATGGGATCAAATCTTTGGTAAATACACAGAACATTTCAACGGCCAGTTCGAAGGCAAACAAGGCGCCAGGTTTACAACTTTAATTGAGCTGTCAACTTAATCCCATTGGGCTACAACAACAATTAAGCCATGGACATTGCGTTTAAACGATATGAGTTCGTGCGCCCTGTCTGAGGAAACACAGATATGTTGAATGGGCAGCGCGCGCTACAAGTTAATCATGGGGAACACGGGCGGGGCGGGGCGGCTGCAGGTAGCCTACTTACGTTGCCGTTATTGCAGTCGATCGTGCGCTTCATGCAATCCCAACTCTTACTTTCGACAAATGTAAGCACTCATACAATTTTATAATCATCTTATAGTTTAGGCTACTTAATTATTAGAACGTGTTAACAGTTCTAATAATAATAATAGTTACAATTTGCCATTAGTAGATCTATAAATAACATTTAAATACTGCTAACAATAGGCTACTTACATTATAATATTGCATCATTGCATTGGCTTACATTTTGAGTGGGTTTTCACGCATACTGACCGGTGTGGCAAGTGGAATGTAATAATACCTTAGGAAACTGCTACAAAACGTAGGCTACAGAAATCTGTGACAACAAAACAGACCCTCCTAGCGCTAACCCCTAATAACGCAAAGCTGCAGCACATCTGTACGAGATCTGCTCTTCATAACACCCTTGGTTGGCGCTGTTTCGCGGTCTTATACGTACAGAACAGAAACAGAACTAAGAAAGTCCAGAGCGCGCCCCGAAACCGAAGAGCTGCTAACCTGCCCAGTAGCTACAAGCGTCTATCTCCACCTGCAGCGAAAACCGATAAAGCGAGATCTGGCAGGGTGTCATGTGCTCGCTTTCCGCGTTTCCCTGCCTCGCACAAAGGCATTACTGATTTCATACATGCACAAACTCCATAAAACAGCATGTCAACTTTATAATAAAGACCATATTCTGTGCGGTTGCCAATTTTTTGTCGTAAAGCAGATCAACGCATTTGTTTTACCTGTCAGGCGGCGTTGCCGTTTAATCCACATCGATTGATGTATTATTCCAACGTTATTCCAGCTCCAAAACTGTTTAAAATTGTCGTGTGTCGTTGAGGCTATATATATTCCAGATGAAGAAACAGGCGATTCTATTCCAGGCGTGCTGGCCGTGTACTGATCTACAGCAGATACACAGACGGAAGCCAGACCGTGCACGGTCGTTGGGACCAGCTCACCGCAACGCGAGTTTTCAACAACTGACAGCGTTCCCCCTGAACAAGGAACGATTTACGCCTTCGATGGGGTCTCCCAAAGTCCCCTTGCCCATGTGACAATTAACTTCCGGACCTCCAGAATCCCAGTGCGGGATTATTCTAGCTCTCCGTAGAAAAGCCGCTGTAGAACTGGCGGGGTTCACCAAAAGTGGTCCCAGATAGGCTAAGGCTACGCACAGAGGCAGTAAAAAAAATAAAAACTCCCAGTTTGTTTGTTCTGTACAATGCATCCTATGAATTTACTAAACATATAAAATCCAAGCGAGGCATCGGAGACCATGTTAAATCCGTTCCAAAAGTTTCCCCACTAAAATACTATCCAAATATGATTTGAGGTGGGACGCATCCAACTTCAACTCCATCAATTTAAGGCAGCGCAAGAAAAAGCAAAACACAGATCACATGTTCCGTGCGAAATTCATGACATCAATTCCCCATTTTTTCTGACCGCGCCTCTATAGTGCAGCTGTGGCCGATGGCTTCCAGCGGTGTGATGAGAGCCGAGCCGCTGAATCGCTTCTCACGCCTTTCAGCGACTCGTACAGTGCGCACGCACAGGGAAGCCTGACTCAAGAATGAGCCATTCCAGCGGAGTACAGCAGTACGGTACAGCACACGAGGTTCACTTGACACGCGGGTGCACAGCACGACGGGAAATGTAGTTTTACCAGTATCGAACATACAAAAACTGTGTGTGTGTGTGTGTGTGTGTGTGTGTGTGTGTGTGTGTGTGTGTGTGTGTGTGTGTGTGTGTGTGTGTGTGTGTGTGTGTGTGTGTGTGTGTGTGTGTGAGAGAGAGAGGGAGAGACAGAAAGACAAAATGACTGTGTAGCGTATGTGTGAGAAAAAGAGAGAGAGAGAGACTGTGTGCGTGAGTTTGTGTTTGTGACTGTGTGTGTGTAATTACAGCCGTTGCTTGAGGCGATCAACATAAAAAATCGTCCGGACTAACCCAGACGCCTGCCGGGACTGTTCAGTTTACAAATTATCTCTTTAACTTTGGAGACATTCGGTAAAATGAGTTCCATGATTTTTGTTGTTACTCAAGAATTGAATTAGCAAACTTTATTTTGGTCACATGAAATGCATTATAGGCCAGGTTTTTATATGGAATGCGCGGAAATATTTGATGGACTGTTTTGTATTGCTTCTATTCGTCCCAGCACAAATCTTTGCCATACTGTATATTTGAAGCGCAATGTTCTTAATTAATGGGTTATTCATATGGGCTAGGAACAGAGGCCAACAGTCTTTGATTTCAGAGCAGGCTTTTCAGAATGACTCAAGCAGATGTAGCTTTTTTTCCAACAAATGGTGACTAACTGAATTATGAAGTATTAGAAATGGCTGCTATTAAGATTAATTGTCGCCATCTCTTTGGCTCTGTCTATATTTTTTAAGCCCATAAAATTATTTTATGTGCGTTTCGCAAAACGGCTGTTGCGAGAGCAAACGGCAGAAGGCCTATCAATGTTCAGGCACACCACTATGTAGCCTAGGGTTAGATCTCTCCAGACAGCTGGAAACTCCTGTGGGAATTACTCATGTGGCAGAGCAGGAAACGTTAATTCTCCAGTGATCCACACCGTTTTTTACCGTGTGACACACACACACACACACACACACACACACACACACACACACACACACACACACACACACATACTGAGACGCCCACACCCCTTAACACACAACCTCCTACAGACACAAAGAAAAAGAGCCCCAGTGCCGAGGTGGTCCTGCTCATGGACTCCAACGGGAAGCACCTGGACACACGGAGGATGTTCCCAGGTCGGCGGGTCAGCTCGACAACACGGAACAGGCCCTGCAGCTACTGAAGAGGGACACACCGGGGACCCCCGCCTGCATCGTCATCCACACCGGCACCAACGACCTGCGAGCCCTACAGCAGCACACCGCCCGCGCCGTGAGGAAGGTGGCAGTGAGGGCCACACAGGAGTTCCCTGACTCCAGAGAGGTAATCTCTACTCTTTCACTTGTGCCCCTGCCCCCACCACTGAGCTGGGAGAGATTAAGAATCTCCTCAGCATCCTCTGCAGCAAACTGATGGGCTAAAGCGCACAAAAGTTGGTAGGAGCGACACTACCGTCCCAATCTGAAAATGTAAAAAAAAAAAAAAAAAAATTTTTTTAAATGCTTTTGTTATGTATGTATTTGTCTTATTTTGAACTGTTGAAAACAGATATGAAATCACTCTCAATTACTTCACACTGAATCTTCTTATTATGATGAGGATTGTTTTCCATACCCTCCACACAGAGATCAGCCATTTCCAGGCCCAGGGATATGTGCTGCTGTGTGGAGATTTTAACGCAAGAACAGGAACAGAGCCAGATTGCATTAACAACAACGATAATAAACATATATTTGGACAGACCCCTCTAAATTGAATACCAACTGTAGCACAGAGAAACAACCCTGACCGTGCTGTAAATAAAAATGGTAGGGAGTTAGTGCATCTCTGTCGAGCCTTAGGCCTGTACATCCTTAATGGCAGGATCAGAGGGGACTCTTTAGGAAGGTTCACTTACTGCTTAGCTGTTGGGACTAACTTGGACTAGTCGACTACGCCATCACTGACATGGACCCCTCTTTCATTAGTGCATTCACTGTCAGACCACAGACCCCATTTTCAGACCACTGTCAAATCAATGTGCACCTGAAAAGATTTGAACAACCCAGGAACATTGAAACACAGCCCTCTAAACTGTACAATCTCAATCAAACATACAGATGGGCTTCAGACAGCATCGAAAGCAATCAGTTTGTCTGAAATAACTAACCTCATTAACAGTTTCCTTTTCACACAATTCGAACCAAATGAAAATGGCATAAATCTGGCAGTTAAAATGATAAGTCAAATTTTCAATCAATCAGCAATTAAAGCAAACCTCAAAATAATTAAACTGAGAAATAATCAAAAATCAACACAAAAAAAAACGGTTTGATGACGAAAGCAAATCAATGAGGAAAAAATGAAGACAGTTAATCAAATCTGAAACATCATCAACCACAAAACCAAGATTTACGCCATAGATATTGTGAAACATTGAAACTATATATACAAACCCTAAAAGAGAATAAATAAAAACACATTCACTAAACTCTTATCGAAATTGAAGACTCTATTCACCAAAACCAGTTCTGGGAAAAATGGAATAATTTAAGTAGCAAAACAAATCATGAATTGGCCATACAAAATCAGGAAATCTGGAAAAAACACTTTAAAGACCTATATAAGGAATTTGCTCCAAACAATCTCAAATTCGAACAGAGACAAATCCAAGAAAAACGAAAAATATTGGAATCAACAATAAAGGACAATCAAAACCCATTAGACAACCCAATTACCTTTAAAGAGCTGAAAGATCAAATGAAAAAAATCAAACCTAAAAAAGCTTGTGGCCCTGACAGTATCAGAACAGAAATGCTGAAACACAGTAACTCTGAACTGCAGAAGGCCTTACTTAAATTATTCAACCTGGTTCTACAGACAGGATGCTTTCCTGACATCTGGAATCAAGGGCTTATATCCCAAATTTACAAAAGTGGAGACAAATTTGACCCCGACAACTACAGAGGCATCTGTGTGAACAGTAACCTGGGGAAGGTTTTCTGCAGTATTCTAAACGCACAAATACAGGCCTTCCTTACCGAGCACAATGTCTTGAGTAAGAGTCAGATTGGCTTTCTTCCAAAACATCGCACTAGTGATTATATTTACACCCTACATACCATAATTAATAAACATGTGCACCAAAAAGGCAAAGGAAAAGTTTTTGCCTGCTTTATAGACTTCAAGAAAGTGGTGTAGGGGTAAAACTTGATATAATATAATAATGATATAATTAAATCAATATATATGCATATATATTGGGGGGAAAAAGAACAGAATACTTCACTCAAGAGCGTGGGGTGAGGCAGGGCTGCAGTTTGAGTCCAACCTTGTTCAATATTTATATAGATGAGTTAGCGGTGTTACTGGAACAATCTGCAGCTCCTGACCTCACCCTAAACAACACAGACGTTAAATGTCTTCCCTATGCAGATGACCTGGTGCTGCTGTCACCCACAGCACAGGGGCTACAGCAGCATCTGGATCTGCTGGAGAAATACTGTCAAAACTGGGCCTTGACAATAAATTTGAAAAAGATGAAAATTATGAAGAAATTATGAAGAAGAAAGGGTTCCAAAAGGCTCCACTGTGTCTCCATAGTGGAACCCTATCTAGTTCAAGGGTTCTCTGTTGGGCAAAATTGTTCATTCTGGGAGCTTTCACACTTTTTACACCTACCACAGAGGGTTCCATAGATAACTAAAAAAGGTTCCCCTATGCAGACAAGCTAAATAACCCAAGAGTGTTCTAAGCTCTGAGTGGGCGTCTCAGTATGTGTGTGTGTGTGTGTGTGTGTGTGTATAATCACATTATTATTCAATAAACACCACAACCCTAAAACCTGCACCCTCTAATCAAAATGTCAAATGCTCTGCGTTGGGACCTCTTTTCTCTAACAGTAGCTAGCTCTGTGTGGTTTCGGTTCCCACGTGCCAGTGTATAACAGCAGATGTAATAGTCTACATTTAAATGTTTCTCCTTAATTATTTAAGCATAACGCAGTTCTACTATACAATAAAATGTTCAGTGTTCATATTAGAGTAAACTGTAACAGTAAAATGCACCAGATGTAAATGGATGTAGAGAGAGAGAGAGAGAGTCCTCCATGGGTTAATTATAACTAATCCAATCTGTACTGTTAATACCCTTGACTTCAGCTTACTCTTGGAGAAGAGACTGTATACATGACAGTTATTAGACAGACTATAGCAGTCATTATTCCAAAGTAGCTCTCTTGTGCAAACAGAAGATACTTCAGTCCCAAAAAATGATTAAGACGATATGACATTGGTTATTGATCGCGGCGATCACGCACTCCCTTGTTTCCCTGGAGTTATTTAGTATCCCATTCTATCTGCTCTGTCCCTCCTCCACACACACACACACACACACACAGACACACACACACAAGGCCCTATTCAGCGGAGCGAGAACAAATGTTTCCTTATGTAGGTCCCGCTGCGCTAACCCCCGGGCACTCAGGCCAGCCGCAGCGAGGCTGTGCTTTAGCACGCTATGGTTATTCATCAACGTGCACTGCACCACAGAGGCTGCGCTACCAGCGCTAACGGAGGTTAGCACGCTATGGTTATTCATCAACGTGCACTGTACCACAGAGGCTGCGCTACAAGCGCTAACGGAGGTTAGCACGCTATGGTTATTCATCAACGTGCACTGCACCACAGAGGCTGCGCTACAAGCGTTAACGGAGGTTAGCACGCTATGGTTATTCATCAACGTGCACTGCACCACAGAGGCTGCGCTACAAGCGCTAACGGAGGTTAGCACGCTATGGTTATTCATCAACGTGCACTGCACCACAGAGGCTGCGCTACCAGCGCTAACGGGGGTTAGCATGTGTGGGAACCTGAGGCAGGAGCTAATGCTCTGATCGTGGCCAGCCTGCAGAGACGCATTCCTACGGCGTGTGAGTCACTTCTGCAGGAATCTCTTTCTCTATTTCTGTCTCCCTCTCTCCCTGTATCACACACACACACACACACACACACACACACACACACACACACACACACACACACACACACACACACACACACACACACACACACACACACACACACACACAGTATCGCATCCGCTATTAGCTGAACCCAGCACGAGTCCAAGTATTATCCAAATAAAGAATCACAATAAATTCAAACCTATTATTATTATTACAACTTATCAAGTGCTTCATTAAAATAAATTAGATATTGTCCATGTATAATTTCATATACTTTAAATATTTTTTCAATCAACCGATGAATTCTGCCTGGTGAAGGTAGGATAAGTTTGGTGAAGGTAGGATAGGTCTGGTGAAGGTAGGATAGGTCTGTTGTAGGTACGATAGGTTTGGGGAAGGTAGGATAGGTTTGGTTACTCTCGGTTACTGTATTTAAGTTCCTGTCCCTTTAAGTTGAATGACATCACCCTGTCTGGGGATAGATCTAGTAACCTTCATGGTTATGAGTTACAGTTAAACCCATGTCCTTCTACCAGGGCCATATATAGAGTAAATTAAACATAATGCTGTGTGTGTGTGTCCATGTGTGTCTGAGTGTGTGCCTGTGTGTGTGTGTGTGTGTGTGTGTGTGTGTGTGTGTGTGTGTGTGTGTGTGTGTGTGTGTGTGTGTATGTGTGAGCATGTGCCTGGAACACAGAGGAACACAGAGCCAAGCCCCCCTGAGTGTGAAAATCGATCTCACTCTGGCACACGTCTTTCTAAGGAAAACTATTTTAACATTTCGATAAGCTGTGGAAGAAACTGATCAGTTGTTTTTGCTGGTGATGGTAGTGAACAACCAGAGGCAATCGGTAAGCAGCAATCCAAGTCACTCACAGTGATATTTAAGCAATAAGATGCTTCTGTTATTCTGTATGTCAGGCCTACAGCTTTGTACCTACGACCGAATCACAGCTGTGCTGATATGCAGTATAACAGCACTCTCTCTTGTCTTATATTGCTCTTGTAGAACAGTTCTACTAGCCTATAAAATATCTATCAAGTAATGATTGAGACAACAGATTATGATTGTGTTGTTTATTTGGCTCCGCGAACCAAATATTGTTCCTTAAAACTTCCATAAAAAATTGTTTTTTTCCTTGCGATATATCACTTATAATGTAAACAAAGCAGAGTGAGGTCCTAGTGATGTTATACTATATATCAGCACTCATGGAATGTGTCACGGCCAATCACAACACACAGTCGGAACCAACTGTTGCATAAATATACATTGCATCACTTGGCAGATGAAGCCATATCCACTCCAAAGAGATATCTAAAATATTGGCCTTTCCAAAAATGTGTATTAATTATGAAAAAGGTGCCGTTTCTCATCACTACAGAAACCTGAAAATGATTCTAGAAATGGACATGTTTCTTCAGTGCTCTGCCTTGCAGAGTAAAGCAGTACAAACAGACACGGACAAACATAAAGCACCAAAGATGTAATTATAGCTCAGAAAGAATGAGACACATTAAGGTCCGGGCTCTACACTTACCTTTATAAACACTTTCTCTACACTTACCTTTATAAACACTTTCTCTACACTTACCTTTATAAACACTTTCTCTACACTTACCTTTATAAACACTTTCTCTACACTTACCTTTATAAACACTTTCTCTACACTTACCTTTATAAACACTTTCTCTACACTTACCTTTATAAACACTTTCTATACACTTACCTTTATAAACACTTTCTCTACACTTACCTTTATAAACACTTTCTCTACACTTACCTTTATAAACACTTTCTCTACACTTACCTTTATAAACACTTTCTCTACACTTACCTTTATAAACACTTTCTCTACACTTACCTTTATAAACACTTTCTCTACACTTACCTTTATAAACACTTTCTCTACACTTACCTTTATAAACACTTTCTCGACACTTACCTTTATAAACACTTTCTCGACACTTACCTGTATAAACACCTTCTCGACACTTACCTGTATAAACACTTTCTCGACACTTACCTTTATAAACACTTTCTCTACACTTACCTGTATAAACACTTTCTCGACACTTACCTTTATAAACACTTTCTCGACACTTACCTGTATAAACACCTTCTCGACACTTACCTTTATAAACACTTTTTCGACACTTACCTTTATAAACACTTTCTCTACACTTACCTTTATAAACACTTTTTCTACACTTACCTTTATAAACACTTTCTCTACACTTACCTTTATAAACACTTTCTCGACACTTACCTGTATAAACACCTTCTCGACACTTACCTTTATAAACACTTTTTCGACACTTACCTTTATAAACACTTTCTCTACACTTACCTTTATAAACACTTTTTCTACACTTACCTTTATAAACACTTTCTCTACACTTACCTTTATAAACACTTTCTCTACACTTACCTTTATAAACACTTTCTCTACACTTACCTTTATAAACACTTTCTCTACACTTACCTTTATAAACACTTTTTCTACACTTACCTTTATAAACACTTTCTCTACACTTACCTTTATAAACACTTTCTCTACACTTACCTTTAGAAACATTTTCTCTACACTTACCTTTAGAAACACTTTCTCTATACTTACCTTTATAATCACTTTCTCTACACTTACCTTTATAAACACTTTCTCTACACTTACCTTTATAAACACTTTATAAACACAAAATACTGAGATTCAAAACAAAGACTGCCAAGAAAAGAAAGGCAGTTTCCAGAAGAGAAGTCTTAAATCAGACTCGGGCGTATGAATGATGATGAGTTATGGCAATAACGGATGATTATGAGTTATGGCAATAACACACTTTCCCCTTGTTTTCTCCTGTCGGCCAAAAGCTGCTGGCTATGCTGAGGACAACTCAACTCCGAGATTCCCAAGATCAGAACCAGATGCTACAACCCCCCCACCCCACGCACGCACGCACGCTCTCTTTTTCCTCTTGGAATCTCCCAGTATCACTCCAGGTCATTCCCATAGTCAGGGTTTCAGTCTAATCAGAGCTTTGATGGAACAAACCACAAAAAAGGGGAGGGGGTGTGGGGGGGCTTCTGGGAAAATGAGTTTTTTTTTCACCCACTTGCTGACCCCAGACAGACTCCCCCCTCAGAGAATAATAGATAATATTTTAAAGATTTCTCCAAGTTTATTTGTGCTTCAAAGGACAGATCATACATGCCTCCACAGCACCGCTTAAACAAACACAGTGAACAAAAGTTAAATAAATAAAATTAAATTCTCTTTACAGTTGTACTTTAGTTAAATGGGGGGATGTGTTTACATAATTAACATGGTGTTGTGAAAAGCAGAAAGTTATATGACTGAGGTGCAAGCATGGTAGTGCTGTGTGTGTGTGTGTGTGTGTGTGTGTGTGTGTGTGTGTGCGTGAGCGTGCGCGTGCGCGTTCGCCAGGCTATAGCGATACAGCCCTTCATAAAGGTAGTATTGTTAAGTTGCGTGCGAAGCTCCTCACTGGGCATTGGGTCTCCGCCCACCCTGCTAACCACAGACACATTTTTTCTCCTTCCCTCCTCTACACCATCCTCTCTCTCTCTCTCTGTTACAGGTAAACATCAAATGGCTGCACGCAATCCTGGGAGAAACTCCACCCGCATATCGCTCACACAAACACACACGCACGCACGCACGCACGCACACACATTACCACCCCCCCAATAATCTCCACTCTACTCAGAAATGAGGCCTAAAGGTAGGCTTAGTTTAGCATCGACAGGCCTGCGTCACTGTTCTGAACTTATCTCTCGTCTTACGCTGAACAGAAGATGGTATCAGCTGCTCCTGCCACCCTGAGACAGAGATTTCAAAGTGAAAATTTACTGCCAGGGCCCAGGTCAGACAGTACTGCTCCAGAACAAAGTAATCTCCCTGTAGTTCTTGTTCAGAGGGGAGATAGCAGCACTCGGTCTGCCACATCGAACAGTCATTCACACGACTGAATTCCGGTTAACGTTCGATATGTTTGGACTCTGACCTCTTTCTAAAGAACTGAGGAAACCTTATGTATTGAAAACTTGATGGATATGTGAATTATTACAGAAGACAGTGCAGAGGTTACTAATTTATTAAGAGTTTAATTAGCCGTACATCCCAGCACATTGAGTGTAACCCTGTTAGACTGAACACCACTAATAAACTTTTTTGGTTGAGTGCGATTATATTTTACTCCTTTGGGAGTTATTAAAGCATAACTTATATTTCAAATACAACTCACCTTTCTGCTGACATTTCCCATAACGGAAAACACAACTAAAACACCCATCAAATTCAGTCCAGTCTGGTTCTCCCGAGAGAGGAAAGACTGTGAGTCACAGAAGGAACTCAGATGAAGAAAGACAAACCTCATCTTCATAATGTGTGAAAAATCCATTATTATTTACTGAAACTAGTTTAGAATACCATTTTTTTAGTGAATTGTTCAATTAAGGTATTTATTTATCAATTTATTATTTTTTGATGAGGCTGCACTTCTCTGGCTCACAGTTTTGTGTCCCGTGTGCTGTGAGGTTGGGAGGTTCGAGTAGGTAAAAGGTGGGGAGGTGTACCTTTGAACCATGACCCTCAGGCTACTATGACCATAGAATTGACACTCACCTCACTGAACACACCTGTGTCCACCTGAGCTGAGTCCACACGCTTGGTGTCCTGGTATTACCGCACGTTAAGTTTTGTGAGTCTGCTGACAGCTTCTCCTGTTACAAATCACCAGAGGGGTAAAGTGCAATAACAATTTTGGGTCTTTTTTTTGCCCCTAAGCTTAATTCCTTCAGAAGAATAAAAAGACAGAAACAAGTCTGAGCACATATAAGCTCTTTAACTCAGGGCTCCCTTCAAGCACGTGTCTAAAATAATATGAATATGGGAATATGCATAAACCATGACACATATTTTAAAATAAAGTTAGAAGCATATTTTTATAATTCTGGAGCAAAATGTTTTAAATGATCTCCGAGGCCTTCAGGAAATAAAGATTAGTAAGGTTCAGTGATGGAGTCAATGCTGCCTACTGTTTTCTGAGAAGGGGAAAGAGGGAACGAGAGAGGGAGACGGAGGAGTTGTTTGGAAAAAGAAAGTGATTGGTTTTAGAAAGATGCCTTTTTTTAAATCCCATTAGTGTGTCTCTGCTGTTGCTACAGGGACTTCTCTTATTGGAGGAAGCAGCTCCGCCATCCCTTCCTCTCTCTACTTCTCTCTCCCACATTCTTCCTCTCTCTCTCTCCCACATTCTTCCTCTCTCCCACATTCTTCCTCTCTCTCTCTCTCTCTCTCTGCTGCTCCATAAAGTCACGGAACACTCAGACACCCAGAACAATGGCCATTGTTCCATCAGCCAATGGCGGGCCTTGGAGAGGTCAGGGCGATGGGTTCCAGGGGCTCTCAATGAGAACCATTGTCCTCTACTTTCTCCACAGCTGGAAGGTGCTGTCCATCTAGCGGTTTCCCTGGCAACGTTTTCCCAAAATCCTCCGATGCGGCCGGAGGAGAGTGGCACACAGGACCGCGGCAGTGGCGCCTCAAATGCACGCACCTGTCACACAATTCAGGGTGAATGCGACACCCCCAAATTCTCTCATCTTTGCCACCAATTGCATTCCAAGGCTTTATTTACCAATTTACCATGGGAACCAAAATAACCATAAATTAAGGGAATTTTTAAAGGAGAAACTGTACCATGAGAACACTTGGGGCTAATTTGCTCTAGCGCCACCCAGGGGTGAGAGGGTTTCAGTCAGGCCAGGAAACAGCACCTCATCGCACAGCAGCGCCCCCTGCTGGTAAAACTCGCGCAACAGCAACCCCCGCTGGTCAAACTCACGCAACACCGGCCCCTGCTGGTCAAACTCGCGCAAGAGCAACTCCCCGCTGGTCAAACTCGCGCAACAGCTCCCCCTGCTGGTCAAACTCACGCAACAGCTCCCCCTGCTGGTCAAACTCGCGCAACAGCTCCCCCTGCTGGTCAAACTCGCGCAACAGCGCCCCCCGCTGGTCAAACTCGCGCAACAGCTCCCCCTGCTAGTCAAACTCACGCAACAGCGCCCCCCGCTGGTCAAACTCACGCAACAGCGATCCCATGCTGGTCAAACTCACGCAACAGCTCCCCCTGCTGGTCAAACTCACGCAACAGCGATCCCATGCTGGTCAAACTCACGCAACAGCGACCCCTGCTGGTCAAACTCGCGCAACAGCGCCCCCCCCCCCGTTGGTCAAACTCGCGCTACAGCGCCCCCCCCCGCTGGTCAAGCGAGCGCTCGCGGTTCAGCTGCACATGAAGCGTCTTCCTCCAACTCCCGTCTGCATAGACCCTGAAACCCCACCACCCCGCCACCCTGAAATGAGAAGAGGTCAGATTGGGCGCGGCAGCGTGAACATGATCAGGCCTTCCAAACTGGGGAGAAAATGGAGGGAAAACATTAGATAAAAAAGTACACGAGGCAGATGGGTAAAATTTGAGCGCCAGCTGCAGCCTGCTTTTGGAGGGGACGGGGATGGGGGGACGGGGGGGTAAGCCTGCTGAGAAACTGCATTCCTGGCCGTGCAGCTCAGCGAGATTGTGGAGAGAAACAGCACTGAGGAAAAACAAGAGAAACAGGGCTTTAGACCGCCAGACACTCAGGCACTTTGGATCAAAACCTCACAGTGAAAACAGAAACAGCAAAATGCGTCAGAATTACAGAACTGTGCAGGACCATGCATCAGAATTACAGAACTGTGCAGGACCATGTGTCAGAATTACAGAACTGTGCAGGACCATGCGTCAGAATTACAGAACTGTGCAGGACCATGCGTCAGAATTACAGAACTGTGCAGGACCATGCGTCAGAATTACAAAACTGTGCAGGACCATGCGTCAGAATTACAGAACTGTGCAGGACCATGCGTCAGAATTACAGAACTGCAGGACCATGTGTCAGAATTACAGAACTGTGCAGGACCATGCGTCAGAATTACAGAACTGCAGGACCATGTGTCAGAATTACAAAACTGTGCAGGACCATGCGTCAGAATTACAGAACTGTGCAGGACCATGCGTCAGAATTACAGAACTGTGCAGGACCATGCGTCAGAATTACAGAACTGTGCAGGACCATGCGTCAGAATTACAGAACTGTGCAGGACCATGCGTCAGAATTACAGAACTGCAGGACCATGTGTCAGAATTACAGAACTGTGCAGGACCATGCGTCAGAATTACAGAACTGTGCAGGACCATGCGTCAGAATTACAGAACTGTGCAGGACCATGCGTCAGAATTACAGAACAGTGCAGGACCATGCGTCAGAATTACAGAACAGTGCAGGACCATGCGTCAGAATTACAGAACTGTGCAGGACCATGCGTCAGAATTACAGAACTGCAGGACCATGTGTCAGAATTACAAAACTGTGCAGGACCATGCGTCAGAATTACAGAACTGTGCAGGACCATGCGTCAGAATTACAGAACAGTGCAGGACCATGCGTCAGAATTACAGAACCGTGCAGGACCATGCGTCAGAATTACAGAACTGCAGGACCATGCGTCAGAATTACAGAACTGCAGGACCATGCGTCAGAATTACAGAACCGCGCAGGCTTCCGCCCCAGACTGCGCCCACTGCATCAGGGGAAGTCTGACATCATAAAAAAGCACAGACACACAGCAGGTGAGCAATTACAGCAAAAACACAGGGGGTGCGCCTCCTCTCCTCCACTGCCGCCTCCTCTCCTCCACTACCCCCTCCTCCCCTCCACTACGCCTCCTCTCCTCCACTACCCGCCTCCTCTCCTCCGTGCCCCAGAAACCCTTCTTTGTGTCCTAATCCAATGTTGCTGTTTAGGCTACAAATTAATTACAAATAGTTAAAAATCAATCGTCTCGACACAAGCCGCAATGTCAGGTACATTGTATACTGTACATGCAACGATCTGTGCCAAAAACGTTCAGTTTTGCATACTTCCGCGTAGGAGAAGAGTGGTAGTGGGGGAGTGGAGGAAAGGAGGAGAGGAGTCAAGAATATTGGGACTGCTCCCTCACAAGGTGTGGCTTACACACTTATCAGAGCAGAGGCTCGCCTGTAGGAACTGTTAATTCAGCCAGAACATACCACAACCCTGAAAATCACATATGAGCTCAAAGGTCAAAGTTGAAAGCTGTAGGTGCTGACTGAGACGGGCGGTATTACCCAAAAGTGTCACACACACACTCAAACTACAATAGGTGTTTTACCTGCTTCTCCAATTAATGTGTAGCCCATCAGTGGAGTGCTGTATGACAGCCCTGATTTCTCTCCTCTCTCTCTCACTCTCACTTCTCACTCTCACTCTCTCACACACACACACACACACACACACACACACACACACACACACACACACACACACACACACACACACACACAGTGTAACTTGCCCAATAAAACACACAAACAGGAGTAGAAAACTCAAGCATTTATTACATCACACAAGCCCTCGATCATCCCTTCATTTGCATGGTATCATTTGAACACTGAATTCTAAAACAAGCCACATCTGACTCACTCACTTCCTCCATTTGACAGAAAAATCAACATTTTAATGGAAACTAATATTTTACGGAGAATGGACATTACTTTAAAGTCATGAATAAGCACTTAAACACAAAATGGCTCTGGCTCTCTCTCCATCCCTCTCTCTCTCTCTCTCTCCATCCATCCATCCATCCATCCATCCCTCCCCTCTCTCTCTCTCTCTCTCTCTCTCCATCCCTCCCTCTCACTCCATCTTTCCACAGCAGAAGAACACAGAAGAGCCAGGTGGAGTGATATGATGGTGGAATCCGCTCCTTTTCTCTCTCTCACACTCTCACACGGCTTAGCTGGCAGAAATGATCCAACTTCAGCAGACGCAGAAATGCAGCTGAACTAGAGCAGAGATTCTCCCCTTAATTACTTTATTAGCCTAACGTTTACGCCATCTGACATTTTAGCTACATTTCTTGATAGGCACATGAATGACAGCCGAAGACGGTTTTTGTGATCTAATCTATCAGTGAAGCAGTGTTGGTGTAAACAGACAATCAGCTAATTTAGCTGGGGTAATTGGTGGAAACAAAAACCTTCATACACACCGGCCCTCCAGGACTGGGATTGCCCAGCCCTGGTCTAACAGCATGGCCGTGCCTGCATAGAGCCGCCCCAGCGGTCCCATTCTGCAGGCTCAACAGGAAGAGGAAACGGGCTCTCACGCAGCACGTTTCCTGTTTAAAGCGCTGCTCTCACAGTGTCGTAGCCTCAAACTGGCCAACAACAGAAAAATCATATCATTCACACCAATATTACACTTCAAGTATGATTACAGTACTTTATCAGGTCAATGCCCATTAAAAAGAAAAATACAATACAAATTGTACAAGCTTTGCTTTTTTTTTCTGGTTTGTATTTTTAAGAAATGACATAAGCGAAAGGTAATTATCCCCCATTTACAAATAAACAAACAAACAAAATTAAAAAAAATTTCGGAAAACGAAAAAAAAAAAAAAAGGCAAACTTTGGTCCCTTAATGTCTTTTTTTCCTGGGCGGTTGCCGTGGCGACCAAATTCAGCCCAGGCCCACGTCCAGTGACATCATCACCACAAAGCCCAAGATGGAGGTCCAGGAGGCCAACTTCCCATTCCCACTGCAAGACAGCGTCCAGAAAAGCATTATAACAGACGCTCTTCATCCAGAGACACTTACTGCTTACATTCAATCCATTTATGCAGCTGGGCAGGTTAAAGGCCTTGCTCAAGGAGACATCCCATATCCCAACAATCACACCCCAGTACAGCTCCCATCCCATATCCCAACAATCACACCCCAGTACAGCTCCCATCCCATATCCCAACAATCACACCCCAGTACAGCTCCCATCCCATATCCCAACAATCACACCCCAGTACAGCTCCCATCCCATATCCCAACAATCACACCCTAGTACAGCTCCCATCCCATATCCCAACAATCACACCCTAGTACAGCTCCCATCCCATATCCCAACAATCACACCCTAGTACAGCTCCCATCCCATATCCCAACAATCACACCCCAGTACAGCTCCCATCCCATATCCCAACAATCACACCCCAGTACAGCTCCCATCCCATATCCCAACAATCACACCCCAGCACAGCTCCCATCCCATATCCCAACAATCACACCCCAGTAAAGCTCCCATCCCATATCCCAACAATCACACCCCAGTACAGCTCCCATCCCATATCCCAACAATCACACCCCAGTACAGCTCCCATCCCATATCCCAACAATCACACCCCAGTACAGCTCCCATCCCATATCCCAACAATCACACCCCAGTACAGCTCCCATCCCATATCCCAACAATCACACCCCAGTACAGCTCCCATCCCATATCCCAACAATCACACCCCAGCACAGCTCCCATCCCATATCCCAACAATCACACCCCAGTACAGCTCCCATCCCATATCCCAACAATCACACCCCAGTACAGCTCCCATCCCATATCCCAACAATCACACCCCAGTACAGCTCCCATCCCATATCCCAACAATCACACCCCAGTACAGCTCCCATCCCATATCCCAACAATCACACCCCAGCACAGCTCCCATCCCATATCCCAACAATCACACCCCAGTACAGCTCCCATCCCATATCCCAACAATCACACCCCAGTACAGCTCCCATCCCATATCCCAACAATCACACCCCAGTACAGCTCCCATCCCATATCCCAACAATCACACCCCAGTACAGCTCCCATCCCATATCCCAACAATCACACCTCAGTACAGCTCCCATCCCATATCCCAACAATCACACCCTAGTACAGCTCCCATCCCATATCCCAACAATCACACCCTAGTACAGCTCCCATCCCATATCCCAACAATCACACCTCAGTACAGCTCCCATCCCATATCCCAACAATCACACCCCAGCTCCTACACCAAATTGCCTTTTCCTCTTTCTCTCTATTTTTAATCTCTCACTCTTTCCACCCTCTCCTATATCTCTGTCTTTCTCTCTCTCCTACTGTGCATCTTCACCTCTCCCTTTTCACCCCTCCCTCCCTCTCTCCCTCTCTCCCTCTCTCCCTCCCTCCCTCCCTCCCTCTCTGCACACACAAAGAGGGCGATTGATAAGCTCGGTCTGTGTGCTGAAGATGGGGTCCAGGTGGAGGAGTGACAGTCTGTGGATCAGGAAGCAGAGGTTAAGAAAATAACAAGGCCCTTAAGAGGCGTTCTGTTCCCATCTCTGCACACACAGGGCTCTGTGGGAAACAGGAAACAGAATCATATCTCTGTGAGAAACAGGAAGCAGAATCATCTCTGCACACACTGGCCTCTGTAGGAAACAGGAAACGGAATCAGCTCTCTGTCAGAAACAGGAAACAGAATCATATATCTGTGAGAAACAGGAAACAGAATCATCCTTCTGTGAGAAACAGGAAGCAGAATCATATGTGCGCACACAGGGCTCTGTGGGAAACAGGAAACAGAATCATATCTCTGTGAGAAACAGGAAGCAGAATCATCTCTGCACACACTGGCCTCTGTAGGAAACAGGAAACGGAATCAGCTCTCTGTCAGAAACAGGAAACAGAATCATATATCTGTGAGAAACAGGAAACAGAATCATCCTTCTGTGAGAAACAGGAAGCAGAATCATCTTTGCACACACTGGGCTCTGTGAGAAACAGGAAGCAGAATCATCTCTGCACACACTGTGCTGTGTGAGAAACAGGAAACAGAATCATCCCTCTGTCAGAAACAGGAAGCAGAATCATCTCTGCACACACTGGGCTCTGTGAGAAACAGGAAACAAAATCATCTCTGCACATGCTGTGCTGTGTCAGAAACAGGAAACAGAATCATCTCTCTGTGAAAAACAGGAAGAAGAATCATCTGTGCACACATTGGGCTCTGTGAGAAACAGGAAACCGAATCATCTCTCTGTGAGAAACAGGAAACAGAATCATCTCTCTGTGAGAAACAGGAAACAAAATCATCTCTGCACACACTGTGCTGTGTGAGAAACAGGAAACGATCATCTCTCGACACACGCACCCGCTGGGCTCTGTCAGAAACAGGAAACGGTATTACTGGTGTACAGAAGTGCCACCAGGGATTTTGGCCCCATGAAAAGATCTCACATAGGGCCCCACCACCACATAGGGCCCCACCACCACATAGGGCCCCACCACCACAGACCACCCATCCCTGCACAATTACAGCACAATTTTCTGAAGGCCCCAGTCAGTCATGGCCCCTTGGAATGGTCCTAAATTTTCTGGCCCGGTGGTTGCTGGTGGATGTTTTACTGGCTGCCTCAGACTTTACATTTGTTATCTCAGTCACGCCCTCCCTCCACTCACCTGACTTGTGCCTCGGGGATGATGTCATCCACGACCACATACACCATGGCGCCGGCGGCGAAGGCTAGTGCATATGGCAGCAATGGCTCTGCCATCACTACGGCAACCGCGCCCAGTAACCCGGCAACCGGCTCCACCATCCCACTCAGCTGGCCATACCTGAGGAAACACACACACACACACACACATACATACACACGCACACAAAATTACAATGTTGAGTCGGGGTCCTTTCAGTGGCATCTAGGTGGAGCTCTGGCAGGCTGGAGGTGAGAGACCCCAAACTCAACCATCGTCACCAATACAGACCATAAAGGGGAGAAGAAACGAGAGGGACAAACTTGATAAGACATGCTGAGAGCAGACCATCTGAGCATGCTCAGTATGCATGCACATAACAGGCCATCTGAGCATGCTCAGTATGCATGCACATAACAGGCCATCTGAGCATGCTCAGTACGCACACACATAACAGGCCATCTGAGCATGCTCAGTACGCACGCACATAACAGGCCATCTGAGCATGCTCAGTACGCACGCACATAACAGACCATCTGAGCATGCTCAGTACGCACACACATAACAGGGGTCAGAGTCCAGCCCAAGTGAAGCTAGGTGGGGTAGAGGGTAGGGGGGGTGAGGCATGAGAGAAGGAGGAGACGAAGGGAATTAAAGTAGGAGACAGAAAGACAGACGGTGATGGAGACTGGGGGGGGCTGAATGGTAAGCAAAGAGGAGTGAAAATCAAATAAAAATGAAAGGTAAAAAAAAAGAGGGAGGTGGAAAGAGGGGATGAGGGACAGGGAGAGAACAGTGCACATCTGATTGGTTGGTTCTGATAGTTTCTGATTGGTTGGTAAGAGATAGTTCTCATTTATAGGTTGGTGTATTAATAAAGCCACTCATAGTCCTGGCTTTGGTTTTATTAGCACAATCTGAAATAAACCATCTTTACAAGGACTCAGAGATCAGATAGTCTATGACTGTGGTTTTTACACAGGAAAACAAAGGTGGGAAGTGGAACTGAACTGGAGTCACTCTTAACAGTGTCATTGTACATTAACAGAAAACCCAAGTTCAAAGAGAGAGTGTGGGTCGTAATTACAGCATGTCATAGTGCTGTATCCCAAGGCCAATACGGGAGATATCAGGTCTAAACTGTGTGTGTGTGTGTGTGTGTGTGTGTGTGTGTGTGTGTGTGTGTGTGTGTGTGTGTGTGTGTGTGTGTGTGTGTGTGTGTGTGTGTACGTGCGTGTGTGTGTGTGTACGTGCGTGTGAGGATTTTATTTGCTCTCACCAGAAGGCTCGCCATGTGGACACCCCACTAGCCCTGAGAGGCAAGCTCACTGCAAGGCCTTCTGGGAAATTCTGGATGCCGATCCCGATGGCCAGGTTCCTGAGGGGGCAGAGGTGGGGGGGGGCATGTTAACATGTGACTGGTGAACCCCAGGGAGGCACAAGTCTACACAGACTCTGAGACTGACACCCAATATTAAAGAGCATGGACGGAGATCCCCCAAATGGTCCCCCAAAATATTATCATGTTGTATTGGGTGCGTGTGGCTGCGCAGAGCTGCATGCAGACGCCCTCAGAGGCTGTGGAGGGGGTGGATCTGCGCTCCTGGGCTGCTCTGGGAAAAGCTGCTTTGTTTTTGGAAGGTTTTCCGGCTTTTCCCTGGACCGCTCTCTGGCATCCACTAAAGAGACTGCCCCCCTGAGAGTCTAGATTAATGACAGCTTGTCACGGAAAGGCTTACAGTAACGAGAGAGAGAGAGAGAGAGAGAGAGAGAGAGAGAGAGAGAGAGAGAGAGAGAGAGAGAGAGAGAGAGAGAGAGAGAGAGAAAAGGAGAGGTGGAGAGAGAGGGAGAGAGAAAGAGTGAGGAAAGAAAACAGGTGGGGAGAGGGAGAGAGGAGGAGATAAGGAGAGAGAGAAAAGAGGAGAGGTAGAGAGAGAGAGAGAGAGAGAGAGAGAGAGAAAGGGGAAGGAGAGAGAAAGAGAGACTGCAACAGGACTGCACTCCTTCACCTTTTCCACCAATAAGACCCGCACACATGCATTTGGTGACATGAACCCGTGATTAAGCTACTTTCCCAGCAACTTTAACAGCAAATCTGGGTCAAATATGCATTGGAAAATACTTGGTTCTTCAAGTGAAAACACTTGTGCAGATCCAGATCCAGCCAAAACATACCAGAACACGACAGGAGAATTTTGTAGTGACTGCGCAGCTGAGCAAGTGGGCTGCAGCGTGAACGGAAGCATGCAGTATAAAAAGAGAGGATGTCTCTGGTTTGCTTTCTGTCCCAAAGGCAAGGAGGATGTTGCAGCAGTAAGACAGACCAGTGAAAACCAGTGGATTTTATACAGCTTGGAGGGTAACCAAAAATAAATGAGGAATAAAAATTGGTTCCAAAATAAAAGTGAGTAGAGGAACAGACCTGGAGCTCAGAACTCAGAGCTCAGGCACACCTGTGAGAGCGGTCAGAGTTACAGGAGGGCTGGAGGGGGGGGGGGGGGGGGGATTACAGAGAGGAAATACTTTCCACCAGAGGAGCCATCTGGAATCTGCCCCCCAGTTACCGGGCAGAGTGATGTCATTAAGATTTCACAGTTTAATATAAATGCTATGGCAACCGCAGCAAACAACGGGAGTTTAAGTGAGCAGGTGCAGAAGGAGAGGACAGACACACAAACACACTCGTTAGAACCAGGTCCGTAGCGGTGTTCATCTGGATTCCCAGAATACAGCACCCCTATGACCGCCCCCCCACTCTCCAAAAAAATTTAAAATAAATGCATACACCATACCCCCCTTTATCACAAACCATAACCCCCCCCTTAACCCCTGTCCCCTCCTGCTAAACACACACACACACACACACACACTCACACATGCACTCAAAAGCACTAACAAATAGGACCTTTCAAACACCCTCCTATCTGAAGAGGTTTGGGGGCGGAGCCGGTTTGGGGGCAGGCAGCCACCTGTGTGGATGTTTCCACAGCCCCGTGTGCTGTGAGCTCTGCCTCTGAGTTCAGTCTGTTCCATATGGGAGCCGTACACTGTGAGAGAGACCAGATCTGCTGCCTTACGCAGATCTCTCTTCTACACTTCTCTTTCTTCCTTCATCCTTCCCTCTTTCTCTCTTCCCCTTCTCACTCCTTACCTCTGTTTGTCCATCCCTTTCTCCTGACTGCTCTTTCTCTCCATCTCACTCTCTCTCAATCTCAATCTCCATCTCTCTCTCTCTCTCTCTCTCTCTGTGTATGTGTATGTGTGTGAAAGAAAGGGAGAAGAGATAGAATGAGAGAGAAAGGGAGGGAGAGGGAGACGAGAGAGAGGTAGAGATAGAGCAAGAGAGAGAGAAATAGAGATAGAAATAGAGAGAGATTTAAAACTCCTTTATTTTCCTTTTCCCATAAATCAATTCACCCTACCATGTTCACAACAGAGAAAAAACATGTCAACCATGGCAAACTTTACCTGATACCATTTTCAGGTTAAAAAAAATAATAATAAATAATAATAATAAAAATTAGCACTTTAAAGAAATCTGCCCTGCATCATCCACCTCACATAAAACTCCCCCCACCGCCCAAATTTCACTGAAACTGGGCATGTCATTAACCAGTTTGTAATAGGCGTGTTCAACTTTGATGCGTGCAGCCACAAATCCCCTTAACATGGCCTCAGGATTTACACCCCCAGCTCCCAACATTTTATTTTTCCTAGTTTTCCAAATTGCTAGTTTTGATTGTCCTGAAAGATAGTTTATCAAATTAACCTGTTTCTTCAATTGAACACTATATTTGGGTCCCCCAATAAAAACTTCAACTGAGAACGCAATCCCCAATGCTTCAATCCATGATTTAACTAGTCTAAAAAGGGCACTGAGCCGTGAACACTGCAAAAAGAGATGACTGAGTGTCTCAAATGTGTTACAAAATGGACACTCCCCACCCACTGCTGGATTTAGGTGAGCCACGTGTCTGTTTGTAGCTATGGCCCCATGAATAACCCGCCACTGGAGATCCGCTGTGCGTTTCTCTATGGGAGGTTTATATAGGGCCCTCCAGCGTCCCCTCAGAGAGGGGTCTGGCCCCACCAACTCTGACCACCCAGCCGCCTGAAGTCCTCTCAGTGAGCCCTGGTGAGCTACTTTGATGCATGTCCTGTAAAGGGTCTTCTTATCTACACACCGGAAATCTCCAAGCTCAGGGGTTCCAAGACTGAGCAGCGCCACATCAGACTCAAGGTTTTCAGGATTCACAGCTGCAGAGACGACTATGGGTGGGAGCTCCTCTCCATCTGCTTGGTCTCGCTGATTTTCCTGCTCCAGGAACTTCCTGTAGTTAGTGGGCAAAGCAGAACGTACTCCCTCCAAGATTTTCTTCACTAAACGTACTGATTTTACATCCAGCAGCTGTTGGAGAACTTCAGCCTTCACCCACCCCACTCCATCTCTTAGGTGGCACAGTTTTGTGAGCCCATTTCTCACCATCCTCCCCTTCAGGCTAGGCGACAACAGAATTTTGGTCTGGATTATTGGGTTGTGGAACAAAGGTTCATCCATCACCCATCCCCCAGGTCGTGAAATGTCCCTTTGTACTTTGAGTGTCTGAGCCCAAGCTCTCAACAAGGACACATAAAATGGTGTGAGAGGCTCCAGCCGTACTTCGTCCAGGTTTAAAAAGAACAATTGCTGGTCGTAACTCAGGTTCCCCACCTTCCGCAGGAGACACGTGGCAGTCTTGGTCCAAGCCAGCTCTTTGTTATGAAGGAGTCTTTGCGTTGCCTGTAACCGAAAAGCACTAATCCTGCTCCTGATATCTATGAGGCCCTGCCCCCCTTCCTGTGTTGGCAGGTAAAGTGCAGAGGCCCGTATCCAGTGCTGACCAGACCAGAAGAAATTCACTAACCGTTGTTGTATCTGTCTTATTAAATCCCCTGGCGGCTCCAGGGCAATCAGTCTGTGCCAGAGCATTGAGGCGACTAGGTTATTGGTGACCAAGACCCTCCCCCTGTAGGACATCTGAGGCAATAGCCAGTTCCATTTAGACAACTTAGCTATCACCTTATCCAGCAAGCCCTCCCAGTTATTTTTTTGAAATTGCTGTGTGCCTAAATAGACCCCCAGTACTTTCATCCCCTCCTTAACCCAAATTAACCCTCCAGGCAGCTGAGGTGGTCCTTTTTCTGCCCACTGCCCCACCAGGAATGCGTGGCTCTTGGCCCAATTAACCCTGGCTGAGGAGGCTCTCTCATACAGGGCTAAGTTTTTGTTGAGAGAGGAAACATCCTCCTGCCCTGTGATAAAAACATTTACATCGTCAGCATAAGCTGACAAAAAACATTTTGAGCCCTGTAAATCTCCTGGAATGCAGAACCCGCTCAAGTCCGCTCGCAATTTGCAAAGGAGCGGCTCTATGGATAAACTATATAGCTGCCCTGAGAGTGGACACCCCTGCCTAATACCTCTTAAAACAGAGACTGGACGACTCAACCCGCCCCCAACCTTTAGCATTGCCGTTGCCCCAACGTAAAGCAGTCTAATCATGGACATAAAATGTCCCCCAAACCCATACGCCTCCAGAGCACTAAAAAGATAGTCGTGTCCCACCTGATCAAATGCTTTTTCTTGATCGATTGATAAGATGCCGAGATCTAGGTTCTGCATTTTTGAGAGGTCTACAAGGTCTCTTACAAGAAAGATATTATCAAATATTGACCGATCTGGTATGCAGTATGTCTGGTCATTATTAACTAAAACCCCAAGGTAGTCTTTTAGTCTGTTTGACAGACACTTAGAAAATATCTTATAGTCTAAACATAGAAGTGAAACGGGGCGCCAGTTTTTTAGGAGACTTAAATCCCCTTTTTTGGGTAAGAGTGACAATACAGCACGTCTACAGCTGCTTGGTAAGATGCCACTCTGTATGCAGTCCTGCAGCATCTCATAGACATCTCTGCCTATCTGTCTCCAAAAATGTTTGTAAAATTCTGCAGGCAGTCCATCCACCCCTGGTGCCCGTCCCATAGACAGCTGCTGAACAGAGGCTGAGACTTCATCAAATGTAATAGCACAGTCCAGCGCCTCCCTCTGCCTAGGGTCCAACCTCGGTAGTTCCAGTAAGAGTTGGGCCGCCACATCTGCGTCATAGTCACCAGTTCTGTAAAGGTCTGCGTAGAAAGCAATTGCCAGCCTCCTCATCTCAAGTGGGTCTGAGGTGATGGTCCCATCAGGACGACGAAGGTGTAGCATTTGCTTCTGCTGTACCACTTTTTTCTCAAGGTTAAAAAAGTATGAGGTTGGTGCATCCATGTCCTTTAATGCTACCATGCGAGCCCTTACCAAGGCTCCTTTAACCTTCTCATGCAGGAGAGATCTCAGTTCCTCCTTCTTGGTTTTCAACTCACTTGGTTTTTCAGTGGGCCCCTCATCATTATTATTATTGTTATTATTTTCATTATTAACTAGCTGTTTTTCAATTTTTGTAATATCCTTCTCTAATTTTTCTATGGTGACTTTTACTTTATATGTAGAGTGAGCTGTGTAATCTTGACAAAAAATCTTAATGTGCGTTTTCCCCACCTCCCACCATTGACTTACAGTTTTGAAATTACATTTTCTCAATCTCCATTCATCCCAGAAAACTATAAACTTCTCACAGAAAAAACTATCTTGGAGAAGCTTTGTATTAAAATGCCAGTAGTACTTTGGGTGACCCGTCATATTTAGACTGATGTCAATAGTCACCAAGTGATGATCTGAAAAGCCAACGGGCGTAATGGAAGCATTTAAAACTCTATTGTTATTGGACTTACTTAAATATATCCTGTCCAATCTAGCACCGCTCACCCTCTCATCTAAAACTTTAACCCACGTATACTGCTTTACTGCCTGATTCCTGGCCCTCCACACATCTACTAATTTAAAGTGCTTGATAATGTTTGAAAGTGCCATACTAGATTGAGGGTAAGGTTCTTCCCCATTCCTATCCACGATGAAGTTTGTGGTGCAATTCCAATCCCCTCCCATTACAACACAAACAGAATCATCAAAGCATTGCAGTGTGCTCCTTAATTTCCGAAACACCTCTACTCTTTCTGTTCCTTTATTGGGAGCATAAATGTTAACAAAAACAAAAGTAACCCCACTTACTTCTGCCTTTACCAGCAGAAGCCTCCCCTTCTCAACCTCTAATTTGGATATAATATTAATTTCCAAAGATTTAGAGAAAAGAATAGCCACTCCAGCAGTGACATTGGTTCCATGACTTAGAGAAAACTCTCCCTCCCACCATGTTCTCCAGTCTATTTCATTGGACTTATCACTGTGGGTTTCCTGTATAAAGGTAACATTAAGGTCTTTGTTCTGAATAAACTCTTTAAGAATGGCTCTCTTGGCTACATCTCGACCACCATTTATGTTTAATGAGCCTATTCGCAAACACATGTTGTGATGATGAAAAAGAGTCAGAAAGAACAGAAAGCAAATGCAGAATAAAGAGAGCGCACCACGTGATAGTGAATCCATCTTTATTTTCTACTTTTAAGCGGAGCTTTCCCCCTCCTAATTTTCGCTAAAATCTTTTTTAAGCGGAATCTTTTTTTCTCAGTTAATTCTTCAAACCCTACTGTCCGTTGCAGCCTCGATACTGACGCGACAAATTTTTCCACATCAGGAAAAAAATCGCGAATTTCAACTGTCCTTCCATACGTTTCGTCTAAAAAGAAGTTTATTTCCTGCAAAGAGTATATTTGCTCTTCGTTTCGTTGGCTAATAAACTCGGAGCCTCCGGAAACATCCGATAATGCATCCTCGTCCCTCATTTCTTCTTCACTCACCTTCTCGCAAATTTGCCTTCCTGCTGATGACCCTGCCTCTCCTGCTGACTGCTCTAAACTATCAGCGAGTCTAGCAGCGCCCTCTTCTAGCACAGTAGCTACCGCTCCGCTTTGTCCTACTGTCAGCTGCTCTACAGCAGACCTTTCCTCAGTTATCTCACTGGTCTCAATCACTGACTGCTCAGTTTGCACTATGCTATCCTCCACTACTAACCCCTCAGTGCTTTCAGTTCTTGTATTCACAGGTTGTTGTTGTGATACCGGAAAGTCAGCCACAGCAGTGTTTTCATTTCGCAAGTCTTGCAGAACCTCTGCTACCACTGTTCCTTGAGCCTCCCTCGCCGAGGCTGTGCTAGTCTCCGCACTTTCCTCTGCTTGGGTTCTATGAGGACACGCAACACGCTTATGTCCAATATCCCCACATTCAAAACATTTCATACTCCCTGTGTTCGCGTAGATCATATATGATTTACCTTCATGAAATACTCGAAAGGAAATGTCAAGAGTAGGGGAATTCAAAAACATAAACACATGCCGTCTAAACGATAAGACGTGTTTCAGTGCTTGGTTCTTACACCCAAGTGGGACCATTTTCACTCCACTGGCAAACCTCCCAAAACGAGTGAGTTCACGTTCAATGTCTTCGGATCGGATAAACGGTGGTACATTAGAAACAGTAACTTTCACCGTCGGCGAAGCAAGTGGCATAATCGGGTAAAATGAATCACTTACCTGAAGTCCACTCTCAACTAATTGATTAACTAACTCTTCATCTTTAAAGAAAACAACTACTGCTTTGTTCATTCTAGAGGCGGAAACGATGTTATCATGCCCTACTTGCTCTCCAACCGCAAGCAGGATATCTTCCACAGTCTTACCGGCATCAGGTAAGCACTTGATACCGTGACGAAGCGAAAGCGCAGACGCTCCCCCATTAGGGCGAGACGCCATCCCGCCACCCCGCCAATAAAAACTAGCGTTAATCTACAGTAAAGCTGGAACCGCAAATAAACGCTAATTTAAAATGTTCTAATAAACCTTCTTTTTTAAATAGCTACACATTCAGTGAAAAAAGGAAAAAACAGAAAAGCCAAATCAAACGTAGAAAAGGCCCTCGACCTAACGCCCTCTCACCGTGCACACTCTCACACAGACCCAACTCCCAGCATGCAGAGAGAGAGAGAGA